>VXBJ01003048.1:677-21206 GCA_013400055.1 Nycticryphes semicollaris
ACTGCCTCAACCACCATCCGAGATTGCCGCCTGGCACGTCTCTAGTATGCGTTGTGTCACCTCGCACCGTGTGGAAATTTGTACCGCCTTGTTTGGTTTTGTCGTGTCCTTGTAGCAGGTTGGGCTGTAACTGCCTCAACCACCATCCGAGACTGCCGCCTGGCATGTCTATAGTATGTGTGGTGTCAGCTTGCTCCATGTGGAAATTTGTACCGCCTTGCTTGGCTGTGGCGTGGCCTTGTAGCAGGTTGTCCTGCAACTGCCTCAACCACCATCCGAGACTGCCGCCTGGCACGTCTATAGTATGTATTGAGTCACCTCGTTCCTGTGGAAGTTTGTACCGCTTGCTTGGTTGTGGCGTAGCCTTGTAGCAGGTTGGCCTGTAACTGCCTCAGTCACCATCCGAGACTGCCGCCTGGCACGTCTATAGTATGTGTGGTTTCACCTCGCTCCCTGTGCCTCAAAATCTTCCCAAGAGCGGGAAGTGGACCAATGCATCTTGGTAAATGTACTGATATTCTGTCTTCTGTAAATCTGGTCCTGTTGAGAACTTGAGTAATGACTAGGGAAAGAAACAACTTCTTCCCCTCTGCCCTGCCTTGTTAATATAGCTGCTGTATAGTTGAAGTTTTTCTCTGGGTTTGGTAAGAAAAACTTGTCCTTCCTGAGGCTCTGTATCTGCTTCTGTCGATAAAGACTTTTTTCCTCTTTGGAGAGTTTCTTGTTGGTAAGATTTGTCCTCTTTCCGGGTCTCTAAACAAGTGGTTTAAAAGAACTTGCTTCTTAATGAAACAAACTTTGGTTAAGAAAGTTAAAGGCTTGGAGTGACAGGCTTCAGCATGAAAGGTGGTGCAGAAGCATGAGTCTGTCTGGAGGGTGAAGACCCTAGAAGAATGTTCTCTTCAATATCTAGCAGCAGGTACTAGGTGCGGTATTGCACTGGGTGCACATAATTACATCTAAAGTAAACATATCTGAAGGCAATATAAAGTCGTTGATCACACAGGCAAGCTAAAAGCAGAAACACCTGAACAACTGAAACAATACTAGACATTTGCAGTATGAAAAACTGACCCAGAACCTAGTAACTGCATACACAGTGACACTTTGTCTGTAATTAGTTTCCTGAAAAGTAGAGATAAAATCGTATATCTTTGCCAAATGTACGTCAGATGTAATGACTGTTTTTAATAAAAGGGGCAAAAAGTATTATCAAGCTTTGTTTTGTGTTTATATTTTTAACAGAAAAAAAAAAAAAAAGGTTTTCTAGAAGTCACTTATGAGAATGTTATTTTTAATCAGGGCTTTTTTGCCATCTTTCCTTGGTTTAGAAATGACTAATATTCCAAGCCATAGAGAACCAAGCAGAATCACGTGTAGAACAGAACAAGAAATCTGAAACAAATTGGGCAGCTCCAATCTCAGGGCTAATATGAAGAAGGCTTAACTTCTCTCCTTGTCGTGCTTCAGAGGTCAGAGCAAGATTTAATGAGTATTTCCCAAAAATGTACATGATATTGCACATGCCTCTGGTACAAGTCTGCTTTTTCACCTGCATCACTGCTGATGTCTGAAATTATCTCTACTATGGTTCTCATATTTTAAAAAAACATATGTATAAATGCAATGCCTAAAGTGAAAAAGAAAAGCTGTTCTGAAGGTTTGCTTAAGGTGTGTCAGACCTCCTCCTGGAAAACAATGTTATGAATGCACGAGTTACAGCTAAATTTCTTTACCAGCTTCATCCAGTGCAGGCTTCATACCTCAGAATTTAGATTTTCATGGACAAAAATCTTTTGCTTTGGTAAATTCTTTCTGCTTCCTGTTATCCTAAATATTGCAATGGTTGTTTTTAGAGTTAGAGAACTGGTGCTTGTCAAAATGACAGCTCCTTCACAGTGACTAATTTTAAAGATGTTACAAAAAATGTTACTTTCTTGTTTGGACAGTGTTTGGAGAACAAGGTCTCAATCATGAATGCTGTTTGCTTAATGATTTGCATCCGGGCTCCTTATTTTCTCAGGCTTTTGGTCAGCGTTTGGTTGCCTCATTTGCCTTTCCTTGCATATCTTTTTCAGTCTGGACAGGCTGGTTTGGTTTTACTGTTCAGTCAGCTTTGGTTCACAGCTCCTTGCTGTTTCACCTCCTCTTGCCCAGCAGAGGGGTACCATGCTTTGCAGAAAAACTAAGGCAAAGCAAGCCAAAACTAAGTGTTTATGGATAGTTGTTGTTTTTTTTTTCTTATTTCCTAAACTTCTTTTTATTGTGTGTAGAAAACAGCAATCCAGAGACTGAGGAATCCTGCATTTATAAGTTATATTCTGAATTGGATGCTGCAACAGCCATTATAAAGATTGTGTGTGTCATATACTGCATTGAAATAATGTATTGTGCTTTCCCATGACTTCAGACCCAGACTGAGGGAGGAGCTGGGTAGGCAGGTACAGTCTCTGATACACATTGTTCTTCAATGATGGTGATCTTCAACAAAAGCCAATTTAGTCTTTCAGTTGCCTGTCTAGTCAAGATATTCTGCCTAGCCTTTGCTAGCTTCTGCTTCAGAGCTTTCACATCTCCTAAACACCTTTATTTTCTAAAATCGAACTTTGAAAGTAGGGTATGGTTTTATTGTAGCCCTCTAATTAAGGATATTTAAGTGTACCTCCTGAAGTTGGCCTCTTTGCTCTTTTACTTTCAATCCACTCCATTTATCATCTGCAGCACCTTCCTGTCTTTCCTTTTAGTCCCAAGTGTTTATAAATCCCCATTTCTTCAGGTATCATCAGTCTAAATAATCCTGTATAATTGACAACTTTGTCAGTAAGTGGCAGTGGCAATTTACCAGAAAGTACAGTTTAATATCCTCCTTCTTTCAGCTTCCAGGAAGACAGATAACACCCGATCTTTCTGCTCCTCACTTAACATCTCACTTTGTGTTTCTCCTCTCATAGTGTTTATTTGCATATGTAAAGCTTGAACCAGATGAATCCTTTTTTAAACTTACTATTATTTCAACCTAGTATATTCCCCTCTTAATGTTTTTTAAAAGTCTTTGCCTTGGGAGGATGATTCATTGCCATATTAGCTGTTATAAACGTGTGCTCCAGTCTCCTCCTGGGAACACAGTGCTTTACCTGCATGTAAAGCATATCTTGGTTATTATTCTCTAGGAAGGCTTGGGGCACTTGGGGCAAAGTGCTGTTAATGTAACCATGGCATAATAAATAGCCAAAAAGCTGCTGAAGAAATGAAATACTTCCCTGAAAGGAGAAGTCTGATACTTCTCTAAGGTATTGGGAATTCATTTCTTCCTGGTCCTTTATGTATGAGCTTTTCAAGTAATTGTTAGCTAGCCATGATGTATTTTGGTTTCATCTGTAAATGCTGCATTTATTTGTTTTTGCATTGTTGCAAGAGCTGGGGAAGTTAGAGTGCTGAAGTAGTCTACCATACCATCTTACTACAGCCCGAGGCTCAGTTTTTTGGAATGTTGTTTAAATAACATTCTGAGTTTCCAAGTCTGAGGTAAGGCAAGTGGAAGGGGAAATACATTGAGGATCAGTTTAGTGGTTGGTCACTATAGAAACATGCTGTAAAGAGAACAGCTACCCATGGACTTCAGGAGAAAATAATGTTGGAATGAACAACAGAGGGTCAAAGCCTCATTTTGTGCTTCTCAGGTAAAGCAGTTGTCTGCCTTAAAAGAATAAGTGGGGTTACAAAGTGTAATTCTGGGCTGATTGTCATTAAGTTGCCTTTTTTTCTGTAACCTAGTACCTGTGCAGTGCAGATGGGAAAGGCAGCAGCATGTTGTTCCTTTGGCCAGCTTTCATTGCTGTAGTGTTTTGCAAACCAGGATGCACTGAGACATAATTTATAAAAAATTTCAGAGCTTTCAATACGTATTCTGACATACTTGGTGCCCAGCTGTCTGAAAGAGGTGCTAGCAAGTTGAAAACAACTTATTTCTATGGAACCGTTTTTTTTACCAGTGCTACTTTCATAGCTTGTCTTAAAATCTACATAGATTTCTGCTTCTTTTCTGGTATTCAGAAGGTCTGTGGGGTTAAATTTGATAGCAATATCAGTAAATGTGGCCACCTCTAGGCCAGGGGTTCCTGTGGTCTCTTGCTGGCCTGCACATTCAGTTTTGCTGCTGCTGTTTCAGGTAAGTGCCCTCTGGCAGGACTGGGCTCTCCAGGGTTGTTTCTGCTCTTTAGTTGTCACATCAGTGTTGTTGCTGATGTTTCTTACATGCTCCTGCATTTCTTTTTCTGTTTCTTGAGCCCAACAGCACTTTGAGCTGCGTTCATTGTGGAAGGGGGAAAAAAGACCTTGGGATGGAGTCTTTGTAAGCAGAGGGCAAACCTGTCCCTCCCCAGGAGCCAAGTAGCAGCTCTGTGGAGCCTCCTGGCATTTGTCCTTTAATAAAATGTCTCCTTTTGTCTTCACTAAATCTGACAGGAATCAGGTAGCACATATGTGAGGTCATGGTCCCACTCTGAGGAAAGATTGCTATTACCTACCAGGATGCACTTCTGAAAAAGCCAATTTTCTTTGGTTTCTTAGCTGCCTTTTTACAATGGAAGTGCAATCTGTTACTTATAAGCCTGATAGGTTTATGGTTTGGGGAGGGATTTTTTTTATTTTTGTTTGAAAAACCTGATTAAGCTCATCACTGGTTGGATATAAATGCTAATACATAGAGAGTACCAGCCAGGCAAATTGCACTTGGCTAATTTTACGTAATGAGGATGTCTGATTCTGCTCAGTTGCTTCCTCACTGAGTTCAGGTTCAGCTACTAACGCAGACCCAGGAGCATTTTGTTAGAGATTTTTAAAAGATCAGCTTGTAGTGATGTTCTCAAACTGTATGACTTCTGTTTGTTGTGATTACTGTCACGTAACAGCCAGAATGAAGTTTTTTCTTTATTTAATACAACACCAGGCAGTATTTCTGGCAAAAGATAAATGTGAAATTAGAGCATCTGAAAACACTGATTTGACAATAGCTGTCATTGAATTGTAGATATGTGGCAAGGCCAGTCTTTCAGTAGCCAAACGCCTTTGTGTATAAAAGAGAAAGTGTAAGAGCTAATTAAACACGACTTTCAGTAGTCTGAAAAGTCTATCAATTTTAAAGCTGCAAAAGTAAAGCGAGCCTGTTGGCAGAGGTGTTGGTATAACGTGTTACACGCTTAAAGAAACAAAGACAAAAAGAACATGTAATACCAGAGCTTGCCATAAGGCTTTCTGCCAGCTTTCTGGGGTTACCGTTGCAAATCTGAATTTGTAAGTATTTCTTTCTCTAATCTTGCTATAAGATAGACCTCCACAAGTAACAGAACCCTTTCCACAACACTGTTCATGTCACAAGGCTGTGAAGAAAAGTTCCACTAAAGCATGTTTTATGGAAAATGGTGTTTAACATCCTTTTCTATAGAAGACCCTTCATTTCTCAGCTGCATGTGATTCCTGCTCACTTCAGTGAACCTACTTGGTCTTTTTCCCTGGGGAAGAATGTAGTGAAGTGCTCTAGACTTTATATTTGGACTTACAAACTTAAATAAGCAATTTCTGTTAGTTCATTTTCAGATCTTAGCTATTTCCAGGCTGGGTTTTAGGCTTTGTCCTGCAATTACCCAGTGGAAGGTACCTTGATTAGAGTCTCTGAAGAAACAGAACTTGTTTGTTTGATTCCTGGGTTTGGATACTAGGTGAACTTCTGCAATCCAAAAATAAATAAAGAAAATAAAGCATGGTGAGGAAAGGGGAAAAAATGGGGAATCATTCACATTAATCAAAGGTTATTTATTGGGCTAGGAATAATTTTGCTTGGCTTGTTGGAAGTATTTGCTGCATGTCTTTCTAAGCCATATTGGGGAGGAACATGCACAGAATAGAGGATGTGATAGACTCTAGATATTTTATAGCACCTGCTCTGCTGTTTAGCACTCAAATCAGAATGGGGAAGAAACCTGTCATGTTTTCAAAGACTGTAAATGTAGTAATTTGCAACATAACTTTTACAGGTTTTTTTTTTTTACTTGCAATATATGAATCCAGGTGGGGGAAAAGGGTATGACCTATGGCCCTCTCAGTGTGAATCCTGAGCCCTTAAAACAACAACTGGAAATTTTTCATGAAGGAAACATTCATTTTCTGCAATGTTAGCTTCACATAAGGGACATTGACATGTAATACAGAAAGAGCATCTACTGATGCTGTTGTTATTTAGAGCTGTGTGGGTTAAAATACACATTCAGATGGAAAAGTTGTTGAGCTCCTCATAAGTAATTCATCTATTCTGCCTTCTCATCTCGTTTAAGTAAATTGATTCTACAAAGGCAGTTGCAGTTTGCCAGTATTTTTTCATTTTGGTCGCCAAGCTATTACCCTTCACAGCAAGTCAGGGCTGACACTTTGTAATTGCTGTGAGAGGCTGGCACGTGCCCTCGACACCAAGAGTCAGCCAAATGCACCTTCCGGGGTCTTGTCTTTTCTCAGAGCTTCCTCCAAAGGGTTGTGAAGTCTCCCACTGGTTTCCATTAGGCAACCCAGCCTTGGGTAAGTGGAAGGAGCTGCTGCCAGTAATGCTCGGTCGGGTGAGTGGGTACAGTGACATCAGTGGACTTCGCTCTGCAGGGGAAGATAACTGTGGACTGTATTAAAAATTATTTCAAAATGTGAGACCCTCCCCTCTATTTCTGTGTAAGAAAGAAAAAAGTGTTAAGGCTCTAATTAGAAGAGAAATTTGAACTTGGAAAAATTCATACCCATCATTGCCACCTTTTATCTCTGAATTACAGACCTAGCCCCTCTGCTGTATTAATTTCCACTGTTGAAAGACTACAAATACGGGAAGGACATGTCAAGGTTTAAGTGAAACCACTTGGGAATGGTAAAATCAGGTCTCCTGTTTAACTGACTCATTCAATAGTGCCATATGTGAGAGGGTAAATCAAAGATTTGTTTCTTTTGCTTTACTGTCTGCAAACAGCACTGAGCAGAAGAGCTACCCATCTCTGTTTCTTCTGAAATGATGTGCTTTCTCCACAAAGCAGCCTTTGGTCTACTGCTACATGCCAGTTCAGTTTCAGAGGATAAATACAGCCCACAGTTTTAGAGGATAAATAAATCTGCGGCTTCTTCTTTGCAACAAAAAAGTGTGACTGGAGGCAGGTTTGGCAGCAGAGAATAAGCTATCAAGTCTGCTGTGAGCATTGGATTGGCAGCAGGGGAGAAAACTCTATGTGAGGATTTTAGGGAAGAACTTATCCTAAACAATAAGGTTTGAGCCAATTCTGCAGGCTAGGACTGCTGATTGTCTTTGTGTCCAGTTTCATGAAGGATGGAATCTTTTCCAAAGAAGAATGTCAGACTTCTAAAGTAAGAAAATAAGAACATGTGAACTAGATAGAGCAATCTCTGTGTTTTGTCCGCCCCAACACCCACCGCCCCCCCATCTTTTCTGTTTGTAATAACCTACAAATTTTCATTCTAGATTAGATGCGGGTTCTTGGAGATGCACACTCCTCTGTTCCTTTGGTAGAGCTCCAAGTCTCTTGTTGCCACTGTAATACAAATAATAATAAGAGCATAATCAAGGTTGTATTTGTTTTGTGGTTATTCTGAACGCTAGAGACTTACAGTAATTATGATGCCATTAAATAGTAATAGAAAAAGATTTAAAAGTAGATCATGAGAGTCCTGGAAGGAGATTAAAATATTTTTCAGCTTTCTTTGCTACCCCAGGCATTGCATTTCTCTCTTTTATGGCAAAAAGACCAACCTAAAATGATTTCTGGAGTACTGGGGCGTATATCAACCCCTCTGTGTTTGGGGCCGAGTGCTATATAGAAGACAGGTTTACGTGGGAGAAACTAAACAGGAGTGAATTCAGTTTCTAAACATATTTTTCTGTAATTTTGGAAGTGCGTTGCATCTGACTGCATTTAGTAGTCAGAGATACTGCATTTAGTGCCCAGAGACAGGAATGTAACTGTGAAGGAAGCAATCCTTGCCTTTACCTCAGTATACCTCTCACCGTGCGATCCGATTGCTTTATGAATCTACGCAGCCTGGGTTACGACTCTATTTCAAAACTTTTTGGAGTGTGCTGATGTCATTCAGAAAATGACAGTGTTGGAAAACGTTCTGTGATACGTCTCTGTGACCCAGCCCTTTGTTCTCTGAAAAAAGACTCAGTCCCAACATCACCATTTGTACGAGCCATTGTAAGGTGGTATCTGTCTCCTGTCGTGTTCACACATAATGTGTTCACAGTGTAAAGCGCCTGTTACATGCTTGAGACTTGGTGTAAATACAAGGGCCAAGAACATCTAGAAGGCAGGTAATAACCGTGGTTGTGCCAAGACTGAAGGTGGCAGAGTCCCTCAGGGCCAGAGGGGTGTGTGGAGGTTCTGCACTTTGCGGATGAGGTAGACCAGCTTCAGCAGCTGCCAGGGCACTGCCTTGCCCTTTCTTGGGGATGGGTGTTTTAGGAAAAAAAAAATAAATCTCTTTTGAGTAGTTTAGTCGGTCTGCTTTGTCTTCTCTGAGCCAGAAGCTCTACACTGTGCCCTGATTATACAGTGTCTCTGTGGCCGTGGCAGTGTTTGCAATGTTCATTTGTGAGGGAGAGCTGATGTACGTGACTTTTGTTAATGATCCTTTAACACACCGTGCTCCAGTACAAACTAGAAGAGAGCATCCGAAGAGAAGGACAGGCTATGCATGGTAAATACCTCTTCTGCTGCACAGCTAGAGTGGGCTCGTAACAAATGTGAAAAATGCAATTTCGTTTTCCTCCAGCTTTTCAATTTCCTGCTAATGCCTTTCACAGAGGAAAAATATTTTTTGTCAAAATCATTATAATTTAAAGCCATATAAATTTGAAAGCTCTTAGATGGTTACTAAGGTAAATCAAAATACCTACTTTAATTGTTCCTTAAGCATCTATGCTTGATTTTGTTTGATTCCTTTACCTCCTCTTGTGTGTAGTGAAATTTCCTGACAAAAGAAGAGGGTTTATAACCCAATTTTAGTATAATCACATTCCAGCCTGTGTCAGTATTTGGGATGTATTGCTGATCTGAACCTGAAGTGATGTGTTAATTTGACTTGGAAACAGAGTAAGATATGGACACAAAGTAAACAATTTATTGAACTAAGTAAAATCGTAACTACAGATCAGGGTTTCTGCTATAGCACTTTGCTAGTTAAAATAGAAGGCGTTGTTGTTCCTGCATGGGAATCTGCAGTTTATCATCAGCTTCCGGATAATCAGCCCGGTTGCCAAATCATGTGCTCTCCAGTTTTGCCTGCGGGCTGGCAATGTCACGGGGACACGCAAGTCTGCCTCGGCCTCGGAAGGGGCGCAGACCCAGCACGGGTCTTCCCCACCCCAGTTGCGATGCAGATGTTGTACACGTGAGGTCTTTCATGAGTTATGACATTAGTTTGGTTCCCAGCATGCTGCAGTGGACTGACTGCTCCTATATATTGATATCTGTTATGCTCCCAGAAAATAGGGTGGTTTATTTAGCAGCTTAATCCATAGGAATTCACATAAATTCTACGCTTTGCTTTTGCTTTTTTGAGTCTGTAGTGTTCTCCACCCTGTCTGTGCTAACCCAGACAAATGCTGATGAGGCGTCAATGACTTCTTATTACCTAAAGTAATTTTCTTTGGTTAATCAGGAAGGACTCTGAGGCACTCTTGTGTAGTTAACAACGAGACTACCATATTAAACTCTGCTTGTCTCTATTGCAAGCAGTAGTAGGGGAGCTCGGTAGAGATCTGGGTAGGTGCTTAGCACTGTAGGGATCCTGGGCCCTCTGGACCTCAGCTGGGATCCCAGAATAGGCTGCTTTTATCCCAAGTGGTGCAGACCAAAATACTGTGAGGTCACTGGCCACATGCTGTTCCCCAGTGAAGCTGTCCCAAAGTGACAAATCCATAGCTGATGATAAACAGGGCAGAGGAGGAAGAGGTTATATACTTAAGCCATGATGAAGAAAGAAGGAATTGGCAAGGAGCTCCAGAAGGTTCAGAGAATAGCTTCCAGAAGGAAGTGTGGAAAATCTGTCCCTGAATTCAACTAAACTTAGACTGGAAAAAATCCCAACTAGAGATGTTCTGTACGTGGAGGGAGGGAACAATGAATGGTATGGTGGCATCACAACACATAGAGTGGAAGAGGCTAGTGATGGACAGGGAGTGAAGGTTTTTCCATTTAGAGACTGTTTTAAAGCTCTGCTCTGATTTTGCCAAATGACACCAAGATGCAGATATGTGATACGGTCTCAATTCAGGGTTGACGTTTTGGTCACCTTGGTGCTCACTTTGGGAGACATGAGTAACCAAAAATGAGCTGACGTTCACTTGTTAAGATTTCCTTTCTCCTTTTTTTTTTCTGTGTTACAATTCAGTGTTTTCTAGCAATCCTTCAAGTTTCTATGGTGGCAGCAGAAAACATGAAGAGCCTGAGAAGGTTTTCTGAGCCATGTGTTGGGTTGCGTGGTTACAGACAGGTTTCTGCCTTCTTTTAAAAGATAGTATAGGAAGTGTGATCTAAAGAAACAAAAATTAATAGTTAAAGCCATTCATCATCTTATGTCCGGTAGCGCTGCTGCAGGCCATATGCATATGCAGCGAGAGTGGAGTTGAGCCAAAGAGCAGCTGAGTTTGTGGACAGCTTTGAATCCAAAGTCACGACAGGACCTGCTGGGATGTCTAGGATCCTCCCCCAGAGCATTAATGAGAAATAGATGCCATCTGGAGGAATTTTCTTGCCAAGGGACTGTGATGCCATCTTTGTCTTCCAGTTCTCATCAATCACAAACAGATTTTAAATAGATTTGTATTTTACCTTCCGTCAGATGATTTTGTCTTCTCAGCTACTAAGGACACTCTGACCTTTCAATAGACTCTTCTAGAAGGCTTTTTATTTCTGATAAGACATATTTCTTGCAATGGCTGCTCTGTCAGTCTTCTCTCTCCTTTTCTTGAAACAGTACATTCCCTCTTCCATCGGAGCTGACTTGTCCACTCCTCCCCTTACCACTGAACTGGCTTTTCCCCCCTCTTTTGCTCTTGGCACAAAGAACAACTTCACCTTTAATGTTTCTGAAACTTGGATGCTTAGCTCTGTATTCTAGTAGCTTGCATTAAAACGTTTGCATCTACTTGATTTTAAAAAAGACAAGCACTCTAACACTTGCATAAGGCTGGAATTTTACTCACTCTTGCCCTGATTGTGTGGTGTGTGCAGGAACATTTTTAAAGTCAATGGAATATAAATTAATAGTACATTCAATACAGTAACCGGCACAAGTTTTATTGATGTGGAATCCAGTTTGTAGAGACTGCCCCTGTGTTTTTAATTCATCTCTCTTTAATTCAATGTTAACTATCAAATTGGACTGCCCATACCTCTTAGCTATGAAGGTTGTCTTTATGCTACTTAGGTTTTTGAAGGGCTTTTCTCCTACACTCATAGGATTAGAATCACTTATTGTTTAGTGCAGGTCTAGCTTTGAGAGCTTCCTAGGCCACAGAATCCCAGCTGAACCCCTCTAAGAACTAAGCTATATAACTGCAGAGTGACATAAATATGGTATTTTAGTCAAGTCACTGCCTTCATAGTATCTAAAGTATTTAAAATATGGTTCCCTCACCAGAATGTTTCTAATGCATGGTGGTGGGACATACAGACCCCAGTGGAGAATATGATACTTTGTACCTATACTTTAAGCGGAGTAGCCCCTGCCTGGGAGGGTTTGTAGCTGAATACTGAGCCCGGAAGAGGGAAACAAGGCAGACCTACCACTGTTTTATGGATGGAAGCTGAGACACAAAAGCATTAAAAGTGGTTTGTAGCTGAGCTGGGAATTAACACGCATGTCGGGTTCTGTCTTTGAAAACATCTTTTCCTTTTAACTTTTGTTTTTAGTTCAGGTAGGATGGTTGACACTCTAGCAAAATTGGTTTTTTAGAATTTTTAAGTAACTTTCAGTTGAAAAGGCTTGTCTTCAGGAGTGTTCAAGAATATGAGGAGCTAGTAAAGCAGATATATCTGAAATAAATAGTGTGGTGACTGCATAGTGATAGGAAGGCGAGAGTAAAACCAGTATCATATATAAAAAAACATTTTTAGGCTGGTAGTCAGAATATATCTATTGCAGGTACGGAAGGAAGTAAGATTAGGCTGATCTTGTTTTACCTAGCTCTAAACCCATTTTGTCTCTAAAAAAATTAAAATCCTGCCAGGGAGGTCTAAAGAGGTTCTTCAATTGGATTTACCCAGACTGCAGGATATGTGATCAATAGCTATTTGTTTATCACCCCTTGGATCTCTCTGCCTTACTTAAGGATTTAAGATCTGCCAGTGTAATGAGCCAGCTGCTTAACTGCTTCCAGATTCCTTGGTCCATATTCTATCGGCTTGTTTCGTGCTTATTTTGCTCCCTGGAGTTCTCTGGAGGAGGAATTTCTGCTTTCTCCCCTACCAGGCTGTGTTATGGCAGTGAAGTCACTTGATAACCAGTAATCCAGTCTCAGAATTTATTTTCCCCTCCAGGGTTCAGGATACAAGAGGAAACCACCCTGAAGCAATTGTTCCTTTAGTTCAGCCATGCTCCTTCCCGTCATTGCCTGGGCTGTACAACACAGCCCCCGGCTCCCTTCTTATCTTGAAACACCAAAAAATGTAATTCTGCTGATGGAAGTATCCCCTGAGCTGCAGGGCTGGAAAAATAGGATTTGCCCATGCTGGCAATTTAAGGTAAAGCTCCTTTACGTTCCTCTAGCAGTGTAGCTGTGGCTGGGGTTTAGGGGAGGGGATGAATACCCCAAGCTGGATGCTCCATAAGCTCTCTTCAGAGCAGGCATTTCATGCGTGTGGCTTATAACTAAGAAGAGCTTCATTTGAGAAGAACACGGTGCTTTTGCACTAAACTGATCTGAACTCCAGAGGTCTTGCATGCTGTATTTGAATGTTCATACCATTAAAGCCACTGAAGCAATGTACTTCATTTTAGGTCTCAGTGGCATTCATAAATCAAGACAATCTGAATGACTACAGAAGGGTGGAACTTAAAAAGCAGGCCTTTGCTATGGAAAAAATATTTTTATTTTGTAAAGAGTATGTAGTCATTTGGGGCTGGTTGCTCATGGCTATTATTACTGTTACCTTCTTGAGCACATTTTCAATAGAAAATGTATCATTTCAAGCAGTTCTTCAGAAACAAACTTCAGACGTGACTTTGAACAAAGAGCATCTGCTTTCTGATCAGCTCTGATTGTATTAAACTTGGAATGTGTGGCCAAAAGCTATGTGAAACTTCTTACAGTATGCTTGGCTTTTTAACCTTCATCTCAACAGTACTAATTATAATCTTAAATATTTCATTTATGTGGGTATATAAATACCAAATTGTCTTTCCTTGCACTAGACAAGAGTTTGAAAAAACTTAGTGTCTGAATCATTCTTTTAACATGTGACATGTTTCAGTTTGAAGACTCTACTTGAATGCTTGAAGATCATTTTTTTTCATGGATAAGGTTGGGCCTCGCTTATTTTTGTAGTTCTATAACAAATGACTAAGTTGTTTTCTTAACTTTAACTCATCTTTTGAATAGATAAGTTTTTTCTTCAAGTGATGTGCAGGAGCAGCTTTGATACTTGTTGATACATCTTTTATTAGTGAAGCAAAGTTTGAATTACACAACATGGAAAAAAAAAAAAAAAAAAAAAAAGAAAAAAGGCAGCCCACGCTTATGGGGAAAAAAAAAAGTCATCCAGCTGCTGAAGTATTATTTGGGGGGAAAAAAAGCATCTCTGTGTTAGGAAAAAGACAACATTTGTTTGTATTCCTTCTAGTCACAATAACACAAGAGGTGGCCATTGGGAGTAATGATGTGATTTATCCTGTTGTGTGTTTATTAGACTGAGAGTAGAACACAGTTATTACCAACTTTCACCATCTCTTGTAATAAGTTTACATTTTAACAGGACAGAGTACTTGGAAAGTCAGGGGGCGAGCTGTATGGAAATAGCACTTTGGTGTCGCTGTTTCGCATAAGCAGACGAGGACTGACAGCCACTAAGTACTGTCCGTGCCTTACTGAAGGAAAATATAGGCCATGGCAAACACAAAAATAAATTCCAGCCTGCGGGGCCTAATGAAAAAATAATCCTCTTGAGAGGCAAGATCATTGTGCACCGCCATAGCGCGGCTGCCGTCTGCTCTCCCGGCAGCACGGGAGCCGCTGGACTCTGCTTTGATCTCTAGGATTCTCCTCCATGAGTCGTGTTTCCCAGGTACTTCCAGGGAAACCCCTCCTCACCCCGGAACCTCGCTTGGCTTCTGGTCATTAGAACGTCCGCGCTGTGCGTCATTTCAGCTGGGTTGTATAACACACAGGGGCAAGCGGACAGATTATAGTAATTTTTTCCTGAAAACAGAAAGGCAAGGAAGGTGGAGTTCTCTTACACAGCTCCTGAGGTGGTCAGTGGGTGCTGGGAGGAGCAGCCCTCTTCTCCCTTCCTTCTTGCTCCATGCACCTACCCCTCTTGTTTGGCACTAAGAGAAGGTGTGACTGCACAAGCTGGATCAGCTACCTAAATTCCCCCAGAGTTGTGTAATTCAGAGATGTACTAATTTTTTTCTAACAAATAGAGGTGGTATCAGGCAAAGCCTTAGCTTAAATTTGATACAAAATAAAATTTTCTTTCCAACATCTCAGAATAAGAAGTATAAGAAGCAAATGTGAACATTTTCATGGTTAAGCAGAATATTTATTGGCAAATTAATAGTATGAGTTGAAATATATTCAAATGCTGCAATATTTTCAAATCTATTTAAATGATTAAATATCTTTTTTTTTTGTTCTAGAAGTTTTCCCTGTCTGAAATCTCTACTAGAGAGCCTCTTGAAATCTAGCTAACCTTTCAGAGCATGTCTGCACGCTGCTGTTCCCAGCTGCAGAGTCAGGGTAAAATGGAGCTTGAAGAGCAGTGAACACTTGTAAAATTGTATCTCACAAACCACACTATCTATTTTTTTTTTTCACTATGCACTTTCTCTTGCCTTCAAGTATCCAGTAGCTTAGCTGTGATGTCAAAGCCTTTAGCTTGGTTTTTTTTTTAAATGCTAGTTAAGACATTGTATGAAAGCTACTGAGTTTTCTTTGTTGTATGCCGCAGCACCTGTAATTTAGCATGATAATTTTTCAGTATGAATTAACAGTCCCTACAAAATCACTATTATGTGCTCAGGAACAGATTTAAAACTGCTGCAAGAGCTGTATTCAGAACTTCTGGGGTGTTCAAACACTTGGTAACGTGGCAGTCATTTTTTAATACATAACACTTATCCTTCGTTTGTTTTATTCATGATAATAATGATGTCTGAGCAAATGTCAGATGGAAGAGATCTCTTAAAGTCAGGTTCCAGACACTGAATTTTAATGTTTACCCTGCAATCTCCAGCATAGTTAAAGCAAACAATTTCTGTAGTGTTTGAAGTTGTAAATATTGAAGTTACCCAACTGCAGTTTTGTCCTCTGTATAATACTACAATGCACAGACAGTAATTGTAGGCAATACTTGCTGGTTACAGAAACAGTAAACTGTGGACTTTATCATAAATACTACTTAATCTAAGAGGAAACTGTTGGAGGTAATACATTTCGAATTCCATTTACCTTTCTCTCCAGTGCAAGGTACGCATCTATTTAGAAATGAAGTCCCCACAAAAAATAGCATTCCTGCCATAATTGTTCCAAGGAAAAGATTTGTAAATCCCATGGTCCCTAAAGTAGAATTGAGAGCTCAAGAATGTGAAGACAGAAAGCAGGAAGCTGTCCTGGCCTCTGTCTCTCCTGGTCTCGCAGAACAAGAGAACTGAGAACACGAAATGTGTGATTCTGAGTTGTAACTTCCACTTCGGCCATCCTAATCTGGTTCTACAGCTTGGTCACCGTGTTGGGGATTCTTTATTTACTAGCTGAAGGGCACTAAAACTAAAACAATTGTTGGGCTTGCGGAAAGGCAACAGATGAGGCAGAATCCGTTCCTTTTGCCAGGTTTTGTTTCATCCCGAGGCGCTCCCCCAGATGGCAGGGAAGAAGATGATCCTGGCACAGCCTGGCTTCCGTGGCACAGCTGGCAGTGCCAGGCTCTTTGCAGAGCATGCTCCCTTCCTGGGATAGCTGGCATTTTGGCATGTGAATCCACCTTAAAAAGGGAATGCCACCATGCCAGCTTGCAGGCTGCCCTTAGTGCTCTGAGAGGGACTTTGCATGATTGTGTGTCCCCCGGTGTAACAGCTCCGCCATGCTAACAAGGGTAAAAAAGGGTGTATTCCACCCAGTAGAACTCCTTAAGGAAAAACAAATGTCTCACTAACAGATTTCCCGGGTTAAACAGCTGAATTTAAGGCAAATGCTTCAGGGATGAGGCTATTAGAAACCCTATCAGAATTAACAATATTCAATGAAAAGCAGAAAACGGAAATACTTGTCGACGAGCGGAGACACTCGTGTCACGGCTTTTGTATCACAGACTGTGTAAAAGTGTGTACAGTGGGTGTTCCTAAGATCAATGGTAAACATACTCTTTGGCTCTTAAAGGCATCTTGTGAGCTGGGAGACTGTGCTTGTGGCTTTTGTTGGGGTTTTTTTTTTTTAAATCAAGATGCACTAATTTGTGCTTCTTATCACATAAGCCAGCGTGGATGGCTCCGTGTTTCTGCACAACAGCTGAAGAAAATGTCAAGTACAAAGAAACGCAGTGCTCTACTCATACAAATTAGCTTATCACATAAATGGTGAAATAGAGAACTTTGACCGCATTATAGTGGAGTGTAAGACAGTGGATTAACACTCCAGACTCCTAATTAATCACAGTGTGTCTCATCCTCTTGACTGTAGCCGAGTAGGCCGTTCTTCTAACTTCAGCCAACAGCTCTCCAGCATTAACACTTCCCTGCTGGTGCTGCTTCTCCTGTGGCTGTCAGCACAGAGGAAGATGACAGTGTGGCACTTCTGAATGTTTCAAAAGTTGGTTTTAGAAATACGCAGAAACATCATTATGCTTGAACTATACTTTTATTGTGTGAAGACGTACAAAAAGACCCACAAAACTTAACTTCTGAGAACCGAGTAACACTCTGCACTGCTTACACTATTTTTTCATGCAGGAGGAGTACAGAACAGTAGTGATTATGGTTCCTTTCTTCTATAACATGCACAGAGTATTTCATACAAACTAGTTACAAATATCATCAAAATTTTACAGCTTTACTGAAATGGGACTTCCAGAAGTTGTTATGCACATACCAAATTTATTTAAGGTGATACAAATTATCTATGGCTGATACCACTGTTCAGGTGAAACTTTCATATCACTGGATGACTACGATAAGAAGATATTATTTTTATTCCAACTTTTAGACCACGTTTTAAGAGGATCACTGCAAATAAACTGAAACCATTGAGTCAACAGACACTATTGCTGATACCAGAAAATATTTCTGCAATAGCATCTCTCTCTTCTCGGTTTTAAGGCATCTGAAATTCAAACCAGACTGGGCTTTTCTCACTATCAAAAGCCAGACTAAGAGAGAAAGACACAGTACGTTGCTTTCAAAAAGAACTGTCTCAGGGCGATGTGCCACTGCTACAGGCTACACACAAACCACAGCTGTTTTCCCCTGACCTGGTGTGTTTCCTAAAATGTAACAGACACAAATCTCAATGATGGAAGAAATGTCCTGGTAGGTATTTAGACAAAAGAATGGGAAAGAAATTTAATCTAAGATCTACAGACTCTAACTCTGTATAATATGCTGTTATTATCCATAAGAGGTATTCCCTTTTTCAATTCACACTACAGAAAAAAAATGCAATGGACTGTAATGCTGATTTTTCAGTTACCTATAAAACTGTGGAAAACCAAGAAAACTGCAGTCTAACTGAATTTGTTACACAGCGTTACTGGATGTCTCATCAGTAGGGATGGTAACGCGGCCCGGGGTTGTAGGAGTTGTAGCCGTAGTGGGAGGAGTACGATTGCCCTTGTCTGTGCTGCTGGTAGTTATTGCCCCAGCTTCTTTCTGGCCTCTGATTAGATCTATAGTCACCTTGCCAGTTGTATCTGTCCCCTCTAAAATATCTGCCATCTTGAAACCTGCAATGAAAAGAGATGTCAAAGATTCATATAACTTGTGACTTCTTGAAAAGATAAATGATAATGAACTCTTAAATTTTAGTTTTCATGAAAACTGTCATGTAAGTCTTTATACGCTCAACTACTGATTGGTTTTTATGACAAAATGATGAAAATGTATCTACAGTCATCTGAGATCATTCATTAATTTCTTACTAATACCCACCACACTACTTGCTAAGTGACAGAAGGACAGCCTGTTTCCTAACACAGAGTATTCACAGGCATTACGTGAACTGCTGGAACTCTGAACTGAGACTTACACAGACCATGTATTTAAAAGCAAGCAGAAGATACATCCGTAGCTGTATCGAAGCCAGGGTCAATCTCGTAGCTTCGTGGCTGAAAGCTGTGGCAAAGCAGGCTTATGGACAAAGAGCACAGAGTCCCAGAATCTGCATATTCCCTAAAGTCCATACTACCACTGCTTCACGGTCTCTTGTATGTTCCCGTACTCAAGAGAGTGTATCTTATCAGCTGTATTTATTCACTGTTCAGTCTAAATTTTAGCTTTTCAGCTGTATCTTGATTCCTGTCAACACCTCCTGGTCATTTTCTTCAGATATCTCAGTGGTGTGGTGTAGACAAACAACATTTACATGAGGTTCACTTTGTGACCAGAACGTAAATGTAAGAGTTCATTAGTTCAGAGAACCACACTTCTGTAAGAGTATATCCTTAAGAAGTCAAGTTTTTTCTTTTAATCTGTAGAAACTGATTCCACGTTTAACTTAATGACAAGCTTTTAGGGTGAGAAAAAGTTGAGGGTGAGAATGATGTTGTCCTCCTTTCCTTCAGATAAGGCACAAATCCTATCTAGGCCTGAGAAGCCTTCCCAATAGTTAGTTGGACTAGAGTTTTAATACAAAGTAGTTAAGGCTCCTGTTACTATTGCAAAACATACTATATGTGTAACTGTTGTTTTTCAGTCAAATGTTCAGACACAAAAATCAGATGTTACTGTCCTGAATTCAGGAAAAAAAGCTGCAATTACATCCTGAAGAAATAATTCAAATATTTTGCAGTAGGCAGATAAAACTGCACTTGCCAGACAGATTGGTTGATCAATTTTACAGTCATTTCTAATAGATAAAAGAATCAGTACCGATCTCTGTTTCTCTGGTTGCCACCAGATCTGTTTCTCCATTCTTCAACTATAGGAGGGGGATCTGCAGGGCGTTTCAGATACTCTTGGTATTCTTCATCATCTGATGTGAATCGATGAGCAAACATCTTTTCATAATTCAGGGGCATGTCAACCAAGGAAGTCATTCTGAAAACTTTTACATGAACACAATAAAAGTGGCTTTAGTGATGTATGTAATAGCTACCAAAATGAAAAGTTACACTCAGATTAACACAGCAGTTAAGTCTTCTGCAGACAGCATAGGTGACTGACTCTTAAATCTTGACAATTGTGAGCTGTGATAGAAAAATATGGGACATTTCTGAGGGTTAATAATAGAAAAAAGCGTTTTTTCACAATGCACTCCCAATTTACTACAAATCCCTTTTTGACAGGAAAAAACATTACTACAATGTGAAAAGTTTGCTAAGGCACAATATCATACAAAGCCTACAAACACACATAGCCAGCAAACCAAAATATTCAGATTTAATCACAATAATTTATGTGTTAATAACTTGATTCAGGGAAAAGACAGCCCCTAAGAGGATGTTAAATTACCTCATAATATACCTCTCTAATGGGAGTTGTTTTTAAGGCCTTAGTTTCCTTATTTACCCAGCTATATATACATTTGCCCTTCAGATGCTGGTGCTGTCTAGTACTGTCCCTCAGTAAAATTCTGGCCCTAATAGCAGATGCTAAGAAAGGCTCTATGCCTATTGTTTTAGCAAGCCCTGGGCTGTTTAGAACATTAAAGGTCTTTGCCTCTAGACTTCCAGAATAAGCTTTTCTGCCATCTCCTGAAGATTTGCAGGCAGGACCAACGTTCACCTTGTAAATTGGAGGGAAGGGAAGAGGAGACCGGTTTCTTCTGGACTCTCGGAGCCAAAACATATAACCTCAATGACAGAAGCCAAATTCTTCTCCCCAGTGCACCTTGAGACTAGGGTAAGTGGAACATTTATGGGGAATACGGCACAGTATTCCGTAAAATTAATTTCCCTTTCATCAGCTTCAGTGCCTGGTGATCCCCAAAGCTCGTCTGCAGCCTTCCACCTAGTGACGCAGCCTAAATCTTTCTGAAGCAGGTGTAGGATTTATTCCTGCAGAATATCCAGTGACTTCACACTCTTTTTTGGTTTGGTTTGTTTTTTTTTTTTTTTC
>VXBJ01003064.1:0-21692 GCA_013400055.1 Nycticryphes semicollaris
TGCACTTGATGATCTCAAAGGTCTATTCCAACCTAAACGATTCCATGGTTC
Source organism: Nycticryphes semicollaris (assembly GCA_013400055.1). NCBI lineage: Eukaryota > Metazoa > Chordata > Aves > Charadriiformes > Rostratulidae > Nycticryphes > Nycticryphes semicollaris. The sequence continues at coordinate 52 of VXBJ01003064.1, forward strand.
TGTTTTATGATCTTATCCACAAAACAAAGGGCAGGACGATGACAAAGTTGTACCAGGCCACTATGAAATGAGCAATGGGAGTACTAAAGAAAAGCTGCCCCTTACCACCAAGCTCTGCTCCTCACTGGGTGAACCATCTGGTTTGTTCCATTTGAAATCAACAGACTGGGAAGATTTTATTTCCCTGACAATAAAAAAATTAGATCCTAAACTTTCCTGTATTACATATATGCACGTCAAGGGGAATAAAAGTAAAGCACGGCTTATTTCGGAATCTGTACACATGCTTTTCGTTTAACTAACGCAGTCCAACAAGATCAAACATTTTAAAAACGTATCTGTTCCACTGCCAGGCATTTGTAGGAATTCAAGTAATGTCTACAGCCATTTCTGACAGCTTCTGATGTTTCACTCATCTCTCAAAATTTGTACAGAATTCCACTAATCTTCCAAGAAGCAGTGACGGCTCCATATGAGCCAAAGCGGATTTTTCTATATAAAAATGGAGCAAGAGAACTATTTCCCTGTAAAATTCCAGAAAAACACCTGCTAGTACACAGATCTAGGACTACGGTCTACTTCCAGCTTTGTTGCTATTCCGCTACTATGATAACTCATAAATATTTTTGTGTCCTTTTTTACCGTGTTCAGAATTGATCTAATGATGATTTTGCAGAAGTACTTTGAAATTCCTGGATGAGATGAGCAACAGAAAGAGAAAGAAAAGGTACTAGTAAGCACCGTGAGCCAATATTTGATGTACTTTTAAAACAATACATCACATCAAAGGCAAACCTAAGGAACCACCACCATTCACAAAGGCGTTTTCACTCCAGATTACCACTGACATCCAAAACCAAGTCATTAAGAAGAAACTTGCACCTCACCTGCCTAAGAGCTAAATATTCAGACTAGAGAAAATGTTGACATTTTCTAAGCTTTCCATTTGGAACCTTTATTCTTGCTTCAGGAATCCAGCATCATTTGTGAACGCTTTCATACTATATTATAATATTTTTAAAAGCTACAGTTTATTTCTTTCGCCTTGTAAACTGGAGATTCAGTAGACTGAAAGTAAACAGTGAAATAATTCTTACAGCTGCTGCACTAATACAAGCAATGAAAGCTCAACACCTCATTGAAGCCCACTTCAAAGTCAATCTCATCTGAAATCCCACAGAAAACTTACTGTATCCTCCATTTATCAGAGGCTGAGCAGCCTCAGGAGCCGCACCTTCTCAAGTGTTAATTTCCAACCACGAATATCCTACTCCTTGTATGGAATGATCAAAATCGCACATGAATCCTGGGCTCCCTAGTTAAAAAAGGACAGGGAACTGCTGGAGAGGGTACAGCAGAAGACCACAGAGATGATGAGGGGCCTAGAACATCTCTCTGATGAGGAAAGGTTGAGGGACTTTGGGTCTTTTTAGTCTGGAGAAGAGAAGGCTGAGGGGGGATCTCATCAACGCCTATAAATACTTAAAAGGGTGGGTGTCAGGAGAATGGGGCCAGTCTTTTTTCAGTGGTGCCCAGTGACAGGACAAGAGGAAACAGGCACAAACTTGAACATAAGAAGTTCCATCTAAACATGAGGAGGAAGTTCTTCACTGTGAGGGTGGCAGAGCCCTGGAAGAGGCTGCCCAGAGAGGTGGTGGAGTCTCCATCTCTGGAGACATTCCAAACCTGTCCAGACAACCTGCTCTGGGTGGACTTGCTTTGGCAGAGGGGTTGGACTAGATGATCTCCAGAGGTCCCTTCCAACCCTGTATCATTCCGTGAGTCTGTGATTCTGTGCATTGATCTAATTTCCTCGCAACAGAAGTTGTGTCTTTGGAACAGGCTGCTCAATCTGTTATCCTGGTAAGCAGTTTTCACTAACGGCAAAAAATAATGATGCCCAAGTAGGTAAATCAACTTTTGAATACAAAATATGACTGCATTTATTTCTTCTCAGCAATTTGAGTTATTGATTTCTGCTTAAGACAGAAAACTGAATAACTTGTAACTACATCAGGTGTTTTTCAATTTGAAAGATACAATATAAGCAGAACCTGCATTTGTGAACGTTCAAGAAGGCACTAAAAAAATAACTTTAAGCCAATAAACTACCTGTATTCTTTTGGAAATTAGATTTTGTGAAACTGAACTCTTCAGTAATAAACAAACCATCAAAACTCATTTGAGGGAGAGTCAATAATGCAACCATACTGTTTACCAGTATTCCAAACCGGAGGGATTTTCCTCATCAGCTTGATAATAACAGAACTGCAAATAGTAGGTAATTTTAAATTAAATTTAAGACAGAAGCTGTAACTCAGAAATAAGCTGATCTTTTGAATGGGGCATACGACCCAACAGTGAAATATTTAGGTATTTAACCTCGGCGTTGCCAAGGGAGTATCATTTTGGTCAGCAGCGGGAACGCTACGGCTTTCACAAAAGACCTTTTCCCTTCAAAACATGCAAAAAACTCACATGGTAAGGAAAATATTTATAGCTAATTAGTATACCATATATATATCTCAAAGCTATACAAAATTTATCCCAATAAGTCATTGCTTTTTAGCTCTTTCATTTGGTTCTTTGCAGCACTTTGAAAACTCAGTTCAAGCAAACAATAGTTCTTCTCACGGTATCTCTAAAGCATTTAACTCAGTGTGAAAATCCCATATAATAAGAAAAATTACTATACCTGGTTAAATAATTAAATACAAACTAACATCCAGCTCTACTAGAAAGCAAGGACTGGGGAAAGTGGGGGGAAATGGCAGGAAGCCGGTGTGGGGATCCAGCAAGATTTAATGCTCTTTGTATTTTAATTAGCAAATTACAATGCTGGTCTTTCAGAATTTTCTTTAAAGTTTTAGCAATTTATTCTGAAATAAACCCACAAGAGAATTGCTGCCTTGAGGAAAGTATCTCTGAAACGAGCGGGCATTGATTTACGTATTGATTATCGGTGAGCATCTTCCTTTTCTATAATCCTCTAACACATGTCATTGAGTTTCTGTGTCCAACTTCCATTCATTGCACTTTTATTTCTCTTTCATTTGATTGCAGAGTCTCTAGGGCAGAGCCTGGAACTCACTACACATCTGTGCAATGTTTAACATAATTATACTTCAAGCTCTGCTGGCCTTTGTATTATTCTAACAGAAGTAAATAATACTCTTTGCACAGAAAATATATAAAACTATATAAAACTGATAGGAAAAGCAGACAGTAAGGGAGGCAAACACTTGATTTTTGTAAAGACCATGCTGGAAAAACAAAGGAAAATATTTTAATAGGGAATTTTTTTAAAGCCCTGACCAATTCAGGTGGTCCCAAATTACTAGCACGCTCATATGTTTGTGCCACAAGCAACTGAAACCCCCCCCGACATAAATATCAATTAATAATTGCAGTCAGGAAATATATTTAAGGGAGGGACTGATGAAATTCCTTCCTTACTCTTGCATCTCTATTCCTTACTCTTGACATCCCTGTCATGTAAATTTGTTGACAGAACATTTAGAGTGATGAACACGTCAGGGCAGAGACTGGTTGTTCTACATTTTACTCTGATTTTTTTTTTGTCTTGCCATAGAAAAGAATTAAACTGCTGTCTAATGGGATATTCAAAAATAATTCAACAATAGCTTACAGAATATAAAATGAAAATCAAATAATCATGAAACCCAATGAAATGCTCAAAGGTTTAATAACAATTACTGTATAGAAATGGACATAAAAAATCAAATCAGAGATTATGTGCTCAATTCTCCATGTTTTAGTTTATAATTTAGAAACCTTCAGTCACCTAGAAAAAGATATATGTTGAGATGATCACAACTGGAGACCACCTTAATGCATCAAGGCCATGTAGAACACAACAAGAAGCAATTTAATGTCCAAGGATCACAAGACAGGAAGGATAGAATGAAAAAACAAACCAACCCAGACCATCCAAGAGCTCTGGTCACTACATCCAAAAGCTTCCAAAAAGAAAGAATCTTTGTTCATCTTTGGAGTCCTCAACACAGGAAGGACATGGACCTGTCAGAATGGAGCCAGTGGAGGGCCACAAAGATGATCAGAGGGATGGAGCACCTCTCCTACCAAGACAGGGTGAGTTGGGGGTGTTCAGCCTGAAGAAGAGAAGGCTCCAAGGAGATCTTAGAGCAGCCTTCCAGTCCCTAAAGGGGGCCTACAGGAGAGATCAGAAGGGATTCTTGATCAGGAAATGAAGCCGTATGATGAGGGGAAATGTTTTTAAACTGAAGAAGGGGAGATTGAGATGAGATCTCAGGAAGAAATTCTTTGCTGTGAGGGTGGTGAGACCCTGGCCCAGGTTGCCCAGAGAAGCTGTGGCTGCCCCATCCCTGGAGGGGTTCAAGGCCAGGCTGGATGGGGTTTTGAACAACCTGGTGTGGTGGGAGGTGTCCCTGCTCATGGCAGGGGGGTTGGAACTGGATGATCTTTAAGGTCCCTTCCAACTCTAACCATTCTGTGATTCTATGATTCTAACCTGGAGATAAAGACCAAAACCATCAGAAGTTCTCTGTGTACATGGAAGGGTACATGATAGAGGTATACAAAATAATTAAATGTTCAGAGAAGGTGAGTCAGGCTTTCTTATTTACTCCTTCTCATAATACAAGACCAAGGAGATATTCAGTGAACAGTGAAATTGAAAAGCAACAAATTTGAAACCAATTAAATGCATAATTAACCTGCAGAACTCGTTGCCACAAGTTATCTGTGAAGCCAATTGTTTAGTAAAATCCAAAAAAGTTTAGATGTTTGTATTAACTCTGAAAACATCCACAGTTATACCTATAAGGAAGCTGGGACTTTGGATTCCTTTGAGAGCTGTACACCTCATCATTTTGACAACAATCAAAAATAATGAATTTTAAGAGATTAGAAGGAAACTTTTTTGTACCATCTGTATGCTACAAAGTGCCTCCAGGGAACTGCTCTGTTTTTTATGGTGCCTGACAAAAAAAAGCCATTATTTAAGTCAAAAAATTCAGCCATTTTCAGCCAGCTGCTGTGTTGCTGTATTTACGTAACTAAGAAATTAAAAAAGCCATAAATAAGCCTTGTCAACTTTTCTTTCACAATCGAGACACTGATTTATATATGGGTTACAGAGATACACACAGAAAGAAGTCATCTTGACACCCTCACATCAAGAAGTCGCCTTGCAGAGCTGCCTCTCATCTCGGCTAAACGGTGCAAGGAACTGATGTTGAATGAAACTCAAGGTATAAAACAAGAGGAAATACCGAATCAGCAGGGAATACAAAAAAAAAAAAACCACCCCAAACAAATCAACACCCAACTGAGAACAAGTGAATTTAAATACTGCTGAGACAGAAATCACAATGCCAAACTGGTTTGAATGGTTTGTGCAGAAAGAAAGACTGTGGAGTCTCTCCGCTTGGGCAATTTCCTACCATTAGCCTTATTGTTCTTAAGACAGAGAAATCCACGCAGCAAAAAGTGCAATTTTCCAGCCTGCATAAGAGAAAAAGTGCTGAGAAGTACATTGGAGACGAGGACAGTGAAGCCACGCTCTGAGTTTACCGAAGCAAACTGACACTGATGGCTCCTTCAGCCTCCTCCTTCCCGCTTCTGCTCTCCCTCTTCTTCTCTTCACCTTCCCAAACACACATCAACCCAGGAAAACTGTCCCAGCCACTATTTACACTTTGCTTCCAACTGCTGCTGCTTAAATAACTATCAAGGGCGAGTATAAATTAGGACCGTAATTTCAATCTAAACAGTGAGAAGTCAATCACTTGAAAAATCAAATATTACCATTCTAAGGGCTGGGTGGAAACGGAAAAGAATGTCCCACTATGATCCACCACCAGAGAAACTATTAATTACTGTGTTGGTTTTTCTTATTGTTTATTGCTGTATCGCAAACAGAGCAGCTCAACCTCAGACCTCGATGAGGATTCAGCTCTTTTCAGCGCTGCATAAATGCAACAGGGACAACCAGCAGAAGGAAGAACACCTGTGAGATTTAATCTAATATATATTCCAGAAATAAGAAGGTAAGAAAGAGACCACAGACATCAATTCATATCCAACAAGCCATATTTTGAACAGTTTTCCATTCCCCTGTTAGTGAAGCCCCACACAGCAGCCATACTGAGGTTCTACAGGGCCAAGCGCCAGGTCCTGCACTTGGGTCACACCAACCCCGTGAACGCTAAAGATCTGGGGAAGAGTGGCTGGTGAAAAAGGACCTGGGAATGTTGGTTGACACATTCAGCTGGCTCAATATGATCCAGAGGTGTGCCTAGGGGGTCGAGAAAGCCAACAGGCATGTATCGGGAAGAGCGTGGCCAGCAGGACTAGGGGAGTGACCATCCCCTGTACTGGGCACTGGTGAGGTCCCACCTCAAGTGCTGGGTTGTTTTGGGCTCTTCACAACAGGAATGATGTTGAGGTGCTGGAGCGTGTCCAGAGAAGGGCGACAGAGCTGGTGAGGGGCCTGGAGCACAAGTCTTGTGAGGAGAGGTTGAGGTAGCTGGGGGCGTTCAGCCTGAAGGGAAGGAGGCTGAGGGGAGACCATCTTGCTCTCTACAACTCCCTGAAAGGAGGGGGTAGCCAAGGCGGGGGTCAGTCTCTTCTCCCAAGGAACAGGCCTTGGGACAAGAGGAAATGGCCTCAAGTTTCGCAAGAAGAGGTTCAGATCGGATATAACAATTTTTACACCAAAAGGGTTATTTAGCATCGGAACTGGCTGCCCAGGGAAGCAGTAGAATCACCATCCCTGGAGATATTTAAAAGCTGGTCAGATGCAGTGCTAAGAGACATGGGTTAGTGGTGGCATTGGCAGAGTTAGGTTGATGGTTGGACTCAATGATCTGAAAGGTCCCTTCCAACCTGGACAATTCTATGGTTCCATGATTCTAAAATGGAGTAAGCCCAGTCCCGGGGCTGCAGGAGCAGGAGCAGTGTCCTCCGTTCAACTGCTTCTGCAACCTCAGAAAAGACTCTTTTCCTTCTCTTTGCCTTTCGCAGGCGGCTGGTGAGGTTTGCGAGGAGGCTGAGTGCTGTCTGTGCAGCGCTTGGGAGAATCTACAACCCATCTATTTTATAAAGGAATACCATGATTTTAACATTCTGTGTTGCGGGTGAGAAAGCCTGCAAGGGAAAGCAAGCACTTAAAACAGCTTTATAGAAAAGTGGTTTCATCCCAGTCAAAGGAACACTTCAGGAAAATATAAGCTGCCAAGTAGTTATTGGGGGGACGGATGAACCAACCCACCCTCTTACATTTTGGGAGCTGCTAAAACTTGTCCATTTTAGACAATCTTTTGTGTGCTGCCCAACACTTTGAGTGCTAGAAAGCAAAGCTCTTCTCTGAATTCGTGAAGTGCTGGTTTTTTACTGCGTGCTTAAACCTTATTTGCCATGCGATACAGGCTGTTCTAACCCACAGTGAGAATTAGCCCTTCATTTTCTAGACGTGGAGAGACATACCAACTACTTACAGAAGTAATGTCACTGGTATTTGCATGAAATTGAGAATAACAAAGAATTCTTCCAGAATTCTTTCAGAAAAAAACTACACTAAGGATTGGAGGACTTCCCCTCATCTTCCAAGTGCCCGGTGTCAGATAAATCCAGAAGTCGCGGTGACACCATCAAGGCAGATTGACTGGAACATTGACTGAAAATGGCAGGAAAGGGATGAACTCCCATTTTATCCACTTCCCCCCGCTCCTCCCACCAATGTCTTGTGAATTTTAAGACAAGGCAGCTTTCAGAGACAAAGGGCAGGGAAGAAATACATGATCGACTTTCCGCGCATTCTTCTCGGAATATTACCTTAGTTCCTCTTCATTGAGGAGTGCAAGTATCTACAGATGCTCTAGACACTACTTTTCTTTATATTTTTGGGTCTAGAGGACCAAAATATCTAATATCATTTAAGAGATTTAAAAAGGAAATTTGAAAAGAAGAAAAACGTTATTGCACTGTAGAAAACAAGAAATAATATATTTTATAGGTGTATATATACTTTTTTTTTTTATATGTAAGTATCTTGCTACTAACTGGAAAATATCACATCTATCTGCAAGATAACACAGCTATTCAAGCTGATCTGTTGGCCAGCAGGTCACGGGAGGTGATTCTACCCCTCAACTCTGCGCTTGTGAGACCCCACCTGGAGCACTGTGTCCAGCTCTGGAGTCCTCAACATAGAAAGGACACGGAACTGTTGGAACGGGTCCAGCAGAGGAAGATGGGTCCACCACGAAGATGATCACAGGATGGAGCACCTCTCCTATGAAGACAGGCTGAGGGAGCTGGGCTTGTTCAGCCTGGAGAAGAGAAGGCTCTGGGGAGACCTTAGAGCAGCCTTCCAGTATCTGAAGGGAGCTACAGGAGAGCTGGAGAGGGACTCTTTGTCAGGGAGTAGAGTGACAGGACGAAGGGTAACGGTATCAAATTGAAAGAGGGGAGATTTAGATTGGAAACCAGAAAGAACTTCTTTGCTGTGAGGGTGGTGAGGCACTGGAACAGGTTGTCCTGACAAGTTGTGGAGGTGTTTAAGGCCAGGCTGGATGGGGCTTTGAGCAACCTGGTCTGGTGGGAGGTGTCCCTGCCCATNAGGTGTCCCTGCCCATGGCAGGGGGGTTGGAACTGGATGATCTTTAAGGTCCCTTCCAACTCTAACCATTCTATGATTCTATGATTCTATGATATTCTACCTTTATTTAACACTGATACACATGCCCAGGGATGGAGAGGTTAAAGAAGTGAATTACCAACAGAAATCAATTTTTTTCTTATAACAGACCTCATTTGTGTAGGAATCTCTTACCACTCAGAATTACATAAAGATTATTTATATCTGAGAAAATGCTCATAGACATCATCTCCCCATTTCTCCTGGAGCCCCTTCTAGGGACTGGAAGGGTCTCTAAGGTCTCCTTGGAGCCTTCTCTTCTTCAGGCTGAACTCCCCACAACTCTCTCAGCCTGTCCTCACAGCAGCGGGGCTCCAGCCCTCCCAGCATCTCCATGGCCTCTGCTGGACCAGCTCCAGCAGGTCCATGTCCTTATTGTTCTTCCCTTAACCCAAGGTCAGCTTTCTTACCTGCGACCTACCTTCCCAAACCCAACGGTCAGCCTCAGGCAATGACTATTTTTCACTTCCTTCTTTGTGCTATTGAGCGCTATTAGACGTCTGCCACATTCTGCTTTCACAGCCTCAATTTATAGCTGGAGGAAGCCATAGATTTACATGCAGAAGTTAAAATCTATTTGGGCACTGAAATACTGACAAGGTAACTGTGGTAGAAGCCCACGTGTTATTACCACCGGTGACACACAGTCCCAGCCCAGCCCCGACACTCTCCAAAGGAAAGATGGAAACACCGACCTACGTTAATGCAAAATATCACCACAGATGCATAAATTCAGCTCCTCTAAACTAAAATGAAAGAGAATCCAGTTGGCTTCTATGAAACCTTAAGCTGTAACACGTAAAGACCAGACTTTTTTTTTTAATGATGAAGAAATAGCCTCGTATCTTCTCTTCTTTAACTGGAGTCAATAAAAAAAAGGCAAAAGCAGTCTCCCCTGCAAGTTAAGTTGTAAGGGTTTACTACGGTAGAAAATAATAATTTTAAGAAAAACCTGGATTATTTCTTCTTAAATCTGTAAGAAAAAGACAAAAGCATATAAGGTCCATGGCCCAGAGCTGCTTCATCAGTCAAGACTTTGAAAATGTATTTAAAAAAAACCATAATTAACATAAAATAAAGACGGCAAATATCAGGTTGGAATTTGCCTGCTCAAACCAGACAGGTGACCTCTGGATTCACTACTTAGAATTTTCTTTCACTTAAGCTGCAGGTTTGTCCTACCTTCAGGTGGTTCTGCTGCTTGTCTTGTCTTTGGCACTTGTGGTCACCATTCCTCCTTCTCCCCTGCACTGCCTCCCAAACAGAGCAACATGCTGTGGCCACCAGGATGGGAATGGGACCACCTCCAGCTTAGCCTCCTATGGAACCCCCGGTGTCAAAGGAGTAATTATCCTGGTGGCCTGGTAGACATCAGGATGACCGTGAGCCAGCAATGGGCCTTAGTGGCCAAGAAGGCCAATGGCATCCTGGGGGGCATCAAGAAGAGTGTGACCAGCAGGTGGAGGAAGATCATCCAGCTCCCCAGTTCAATAAGGACCGTGAACTGCTGGAGACGATACAGCAGAAGACCACAAAGAGATGAGGGAGCTGGAGCATCTCTCTGATGAGGAAAGGATGAGGAACTTGGGTCTTTTTAGTCTGGAGAAGACTGAGGGGGGATCTGATCAACAATACTTAAAGGATGGGTGTTAGGAGGATGGAGCCAGTCTTTTTTCAGTGGTGCCCAGTAACAGGGCAAGAGGAAACGGGCACAAACTTGAACATAAGAAGTTCCTCCTCAACATGAGGAGGACGTTCTTTCCTGTGAGGGTGGCAGAGCCCTGGCAGAGGCTGCCCAGAGAGGTGGTGGAGTCTCTTTCTCTGGAGACTTTCCAAGTCCGCCTGGACACGTTCCTGTGAATCCTGCTCTAGGTGGACCTGCACTGGCAGAGGGTTGGACTAGATGATCTCCAGATGTCCCTTCCAAGCCCATATCATTCTGTGATTCTGTGATCCACACCCCTGACCATCAGCTCATTAAGGGAAGAACGACCCCGTAAAAAAGTATTTTCTCCTGAACCACAGCTTTGGTCCTGAATATAGGACTTGGATAAAGTCCTCAAAAGTGGCTGCTGACTCTAATTCTGGAGTATCCTTTGCAAACAGGTCTCACCCTTTAGGAGTTTAACTGCTGCCAAAGGCTATCTTGCTCTAAGAACTACAGCAATATGAGACAACATATTTTTACATCAAAATAAATATTTTACTAGCAAACAAGTACATTTTCAAGAAATATTGGAAGTATTTAACATTTAAAATACACAAATTAAAGGAGAGCTAATACTGTAGCTGTGGGTAAGTGACATTGAGAAATGCAGGCAGGGATTTGGACTTCTTAATTATGTCAAAACCTACAGCTGGAAAGCAAATATACCTGCTGTAGGTACAAAGGAATGGGGGGGTTTGTACCTCAAGTATGTTATTTCATAGATATTGGGATGTGTATCTACACATTTATACATCTACTGACCTCTAGAGACCACCTAGTCCAAATCCCCTGCTAAAGCAGGATGTCCCAGAGCACATCACTCAGGACTGCATCCAGGCAGGTCTTGAAGGTCTCCAGAGAAGAGGACTCTACACCCTCCCTGGGCAGCCTCTACCAGGGCTCTAGCATCATCACCCCAAAGAAGTTTCTCCTCATATTCAAATGGAACTTCCTGTGTTCCAGCTTTTGCCCACTGCCTTCCAGTATCTGAAGAGAGCCTACAGGAGAGCTGGAGAGGGACTCCTTGTCCAGGAATGTAATGATAGTATGAGGGGTAACGGCTTTAAATTGGAAGAGGGGAGATTTAGATTAGATACTAGAAAGAAATTCTTTGCTGTGAGGGTGGTGAGGCACTGGAACAGGTTGCCCAGAGAAGCTGTAGATGCTCCATCCCTGAAGGTGTCAAAGGCCAGTCTGGATAGGGCTATAAGCAATCTGGTCTGGTGGGAGGTGTCCTTTCCCAGGGCAGGGGGTTTGGAACTGGATGATCTTTAAGGTCCCTTCCAACTCTAACCATTCTATGATTCTATGATTGCCCCTCGTACTGTCACTGGGAACCACTGAGAAGAGTCTGGCTCCATCTTCCTTCAACCCACCCTTCAGATACTTGTGAGCACGAAGAAGGTCTCCCCTCAGCCTTCTCTTCTCCAGGCTAAAGAATCCCAGCTCTCTCAGCCTTTCCTCATCAGGGAGATGCTCCAATCCCTCCATCATCTTTCTTGCCCTACGCTGGACTCTCTCCAGGAGTTCCCTGTCTCTCTTGAACTGGGAAGCCCAGAACTGGACACACAATTCCAGTCGTGGCCTCACCAGTGCAGAGCAGAGCGGGAGAGGGGGAGAATGACCTCCCTCGACCTACTGGCCACACACTTCCCTACACAGCCCAGGATTCCATTGGCCCTCTTGGCCTCAAGGGCACACTGCTGGCTCATGGATAGTTTACTATCTTCTCCTTCATCCCTCGATCTCAAAATTTACAATATATAGTGAAGACCTTACATGCTCATTCTCAAAAGAGAGAAGTATTAAGAGAAAAATAAAAGGTTTCCAGAAAATTCTATGTGAAAATTTTTAATTGACACTTGCCTAAAACTTTTTCCATTTTCATCCATGTGATACCAGAAAGAGCAGCAGTAGGGAGGGAATGGTGTAAATAAATAACGGGGGATGATATTTTCCAAAGGATCAGCATTTTTGTGAAAACACTAAACTAAAAATCTACCAGCGAACTTAGTGAGATCGAGACTAGACCTAGATATTTCTGCAGGAGTTTGTTTGTTTTTCATTGAACAGGGACTATCAAAGACACTGAATATTTGACTAATCTTCTCTTTGTTCAGCTCCCCAAAAAACATTACAAAGCCTTAACGCGAGCATTTCCAAACTGTTAAAAAGTGGCAGCTGTATCTATTTTATATGCATGTTTTTGCACAACAAACAAACCAAAATCAGAAGACGGAGAAGGAAAGATCTACCCAAGTTGTTACAGGCTCAAGAGGATAATACACATAGAAATAGTATGAACTAACAGATCAGGGAGTGTAAGCACAGGAACCCCCGGGGTCTCTTGAGCTACCTATGAGCTATAGATTTTATCATTGTGTTCCCTGAACATAACTTTTCTGTCTAATACTTATGGGAGGAATAATTCAGACAAATATTTTAATCCTCTCTATTCTTCTAGACATATACAGGTTTTGCTGGAGCATGACCTACCAAGCTGGTGAGGGGTCTGGAGAACAAGTCCTGTGAGGAGAGGCGGAGGGAACTGGGCATGTTTAGTTTGGAGAAGAAGAGGCTGAGGGGAGACCTCCTTGCCCTCTACAACTCCCTGAAAGGAGGTTGTAGAGAGGTGGGTGTTGGCCTCTTCTCCCAAGGGAATCATGACAGGACCAGAGGAAATGGTCTGAAGTTGTGGCAGAGGAGGTTCAGATGAGATATATAGAAGAATTATTTGACTGAGAAAGCGGTCAGGCACTGGACCATCCTGCCCAGGGAGGTGGTGGAGAAATGTGTAGATGTGGCACTTGAGGGCATGCTCTAGTGGCCGAGATGGTAGGGGGTTTTGTGTTTGTGTGGTTGGACTCAATGATCTCAGGGGTCCTTACCAACCATGAAGATTCTGTGATTCTGTACATTATATATAGTAACAACCTAGCACTTGGGTGTACAGTGTAGGAATTAACCCCCTGGTTTTAGGAACTGATTTCATCCAGCGGAACATAATACACCCAATGATCTCAGAGGCCCTTTCCAACCATGAAGATTCTGGGGTTCTGGGATTCACAAGCAGAAGTAAGGACCAGACCTAGCTTGGATAAAACTGTAGGCACGGCTTATCTGCTGCTTCAGGCTACCTGAACCTTCTCAGATGTTATTCTCAGATCAAGATTATGATAAATTATAAAGACAGAGAAAAGTAAGAAAAATGAAAGTATTTAAGCGCAAAATGGGTAAAACCAGAAGTATCCTGCAGCAAAATGTGGAGGGCTGATAGAATCTGCTCCCTGAAGGCTACAAAAGATGTAAAAGTTTCATGTATTGGCTGGGTATGTGAGTGAGGAGGTAGAAGATAAATTACTCCAAAAGGAATCAGAGTGGTCACAGGTTGAAGGGACCTTAAAGATCATCCAGTTCCAAACCCCCTGCCATAAGCAGGGACACCTCCCACCAGATCAGGTTACTCCAAGCCCCCTCCAGCCTGGCCTTGAGCCCCTCCAGGGATGGGGCAGCCACAGCTTCTCTGGACAACCTGGGCCAGTGCCTCGCCACCCTCACAGCAAAGACTTTCTTCCTGAGATCTCATCTCAATTTCCCCTTTTTCAGTTTAAAACCATTTCCCCTTGTCCTATGGCTCCACTACCTGACCAAGAGTCCCTTCCACATCTCTCCTGGAGCTCCTTTAGGGACTGGAAGGGGCTCTAAGGTCTCTCCTTCCAGGTGAACACCCCCAACTCTCTCAGCTTGTCCTTACAGCAGAGGAGCTCCAGGCTTTGGAGCATCTCCGTGGCCTCCTCTGGCCCAGCTCCAACAAGTTTGTGTTCTTCTTTATATGGGGGTACCCAAAACTGGACAAAGAGAAAGAACTAAGGCCAGTGTCCAAGTACTGCTGGCCATCACTGCTGGGGGAACTTATAGTTGTGCTAGAGGCAAAGAAGATTATCTTGTTTCCATAAACATCAAAACCAAGCCCTAACTTACCCATGGACCAAGTATCATGATGGAGTCAGCACAAAGCTGCAGTTCTGCAGCACGGTGTGATCTGGCACATGGATGAAAGGTGTTTCTCCATATCTGACTTATCTGTTTAGGTTGGATAAACACTCCTCTTTGAACACGGGCAGGCCAAGTGGGAGGAAGCAGGACATATATTTATAACATTAAATATGCTAAACTTTAAACGGTTTTAAAGAGAAAGAAGTGAGATTTAGATCACATCTCAGGAAGAATTTCTTTGCTGTGAGGGTGATGAGACCCTGGCCCACGTTGCCCAGAGAAGCTGTGGCTGCCCCATCCCTGGAGCAGTTCAAGGCCCAGTTGGATGGGCCTTGGAGTAACCTGGTCTGGTGGGAGGTGTCCCTGCCCAGGGCAGGGGGAATCAGTACTGGATGGTCTTTAAGGTCCCTTCCAACCTGAACTAATCTATTTTTCTATAAATTGTGAATGGTAATGCAGCTCACAAACTGGACAAGGTAAGGAGGTGGACCAGAAGACCACCTCTTCCACTTTTTGCACCAGCAACTAACCCTCTTGAGCAGTACATACAGGAACTGAGAAAAAACTTTTTCAGGCTACACAGGCTCTGGAAATGAGACTTACAATATGGCATCAGGGAAAACTACCACAAAGCAATAAATCAAGCAGAGATGATGACAGGTGGCAGCAGAAAAGTTTCACCTGAGGGTCTGATGGTAGCTGGCAACAGTAGATGAGACTGGACACTGTCAAAGGCCATCAGTAACAAAATACCAAACTATGCTTTGAGAACCCAATTTATCAAGGTACGCTTCTGAATTGCAATTGGAGCAGGGCCTTTTGGGAGTTTTCTTGTTTTCTGGTGGATTTATTATTGTTTTGGTAAGATATTGATGGATGTTCTTATATTAAGATGCACCCACAGCACAAAGAAATGAAAGATATAATCATGCTGCTATTTTCCTCATGATGTCTGAAGGAAAATTATTTCTAGTATTTTCAGAACTAGGAAAAAAAAATAAAAAGATATGAAATTTCATAATTACTCTTGTAAGCAATTCAAAGATTGCCTTGGTATTAAAAAAAACTTCTGGATAAAAAGGAATAAAAACATCTAAGAAACTAAGTTAAATGGAATAGGTTAATAATTCTTATTATCTTATCACTATACAGTCATAAAACCATAATGGCAAGGAAATTTAGATTTAAACAAGAAATTATGTCTACAGCCATAGCCACTGTTCTAAATATTAAATTTTTAAAAAAAGTTAATGATCTCCTTATTAACAATATCTTATCAGAAACACAGTGGAGGCTGAGGGTATCTCCCCATTTATTCTTAAACTATTCCCACTACCAGTACTCATGGCTTAATGGGAGCCCCCTTTGCTATAACTTATTATGGCAGTGAATCAATAAAACTCATTATCATAAAACCTGACTCCTCTCTGCCCTACTTCTTTCTCCCCCAAACGCTCATGTATTTATAAACCCACAGGATAAATAATCTATGTGCCCCCATTGCCTACATTTAGAAGAGGAGACCTCAAACTCTGCTTCAGGTTGTGGCTTAAGAGACAAAGCTGTGCATTGTCCTCCTCTCCGAAATCACCGGTGGTGGACCCAAAACTCGTTAAGTATCTCACGAAGAAAGAAAATTACATCAAAGACCTGAGTTACAAACAGTCCTTATTTAATATTTTTGAGAGATTATTGTTAGTACAGCTTATTTTGTTAATGCTTTAAAGAAATACAAAAATATTTTTTTAGGACTCTGGAGTATATTTTTGTTTATTAATAACAAAAATAAAAAAGGCAAAGCACTCAGCATGAAATAATAACCAACCACCCCAGTGTCACCTGCCTTGAGAAAGATCTAAGACAGGAACAAATTAACTTAATCCTATTACTTTAAGGTCCAGGACTGAGAAGAGCTGCAGAACACTTGGGGTGAACCTGTGTCACTTTGATCTTCATTGTAACAGAAAAAGCTCAAATGACATGCTCAAATGAAAATCATTTATAATAGATGAAAGCAGGGCTGAGCACTCTATGGATTAAATGTGTTTAGGAGAGTCAGAAGGTGAAAAATAAATAAAAAAAATCGTTTTCCCCAGCCCTTTTCCCCCATCACACATCCTTTTCTCAAAAGCAAACTCCTGCTTCCCAAAACCACTGCTAGAGCGAAAAGAAGAACGCACATTAAAATAGCGGTTCCTTCTGCGGCTGACTCAAACGTAGCTGTGATTTAACACGTAAATCAAACTGGAAACAGAAGCATCAACTCTTCCTGTTGTAAAATTAAAAACTGGAAGGACACGAGTTTCATTTTTCCACCCATTAGTGCTGAAGGGTGAACTTACATTCGGAACTCTGTATTTCAGTCTCTATTTCTAGAAACTCAAAAGGGCACGTGCCTATTTAAATGAAGTATTTGACAGGCTGCTACAAATGCAAAGCAACGCTCACTCTTACACACAACTGAGGTAATATGACATACATTAAATTAAAATATGTTGATAATTTGACCTCGGGGTATCCTACAGAGTTTTCTTTTTCAGAACCCATTTCGACTCAGCTGCACGTGCTCCAAGTAGTATCTTAGTGATGATTCTGTTAATATCTGCATCATAAGCCAATGAAAATGATCGCAATTCAAACTGTAGTATGTATTTTGTTCAGAACTAAGCCTTTGATGGTTTCAGTCTTCTTAGAAGTATTGCTAAAAATAAAACTTTGAGAAATGAAAGCAACCCGCTCTAGTTGACCGCATCACCTCCAGACATCCCATCCAACCTCAGCCCTTCTGGGACTGTATGAAACATTTTCTGTTTTCTTTCTGAAAAGCTATTAACTGCTAAGAGCTGGCAGTCCCACCACTCGCATTTCATTCATTTCAATGTGAAGTTGTCAGGACTGTGCTGTACGTACAGCTCTGTTAACCACAGCCCCTTTGGAAACACCAGCAGAGCTTTGGGTACAGCGACTCTTTCTACAGAAGAGCCATTTATCAGCTGCTTCTCTAACAGGAGAGAGTTTTAAAACTCGCATGTGCTACAGTCAAAGAGCAGATAATAAGTTCATTGTTAATATTTGCACACATAAAGACCTGGTTCAATGACACTGCAAAATCTTTTGCGGAATTCTCAAGTCTTCTGTTTGCTCTGGTACCACGGAGGAGGAGGTTGCCCGCATCAAGCTGAGCAGAACACCCCAAACCTCAAAGTTCATGGCTCATTTATTGAGAAACAAAATAATTGGCAATTTAGGGTTATCTGCTTCAGTAGCCATCCCTGACAAAGGTATCCCTCTTCGAAAAATTATTCACTCCGAGCAGTGAAGAGGCACTTAAATCTGTTTCTCCACCCATGCCAAAATGTAATATAAGCATTTGGGTCAAGTCCTACAAGCATAAAAGAAACCCAAAAATCACAAGTGGAACCTAAAATGACACGAGAAATGACCTCTACTCAGGGCTGGTAAAAATTTATACCTTCAAGAGGATCTGAAGATCTTTTGGCTTTTATAAGTCTATCAAGTTTTGATTTTTAAATATTTATGGAAGCCTACACCTTTGTCCCCACTGCTGTCTAGTTCTGGAACACCTTTCTTCTGCAGCAGAAAACTTTACAAGTGAGCTCACACTTGCAAGCAGAAGTTAACAGATCAGTTCAACCAAAACCAACTTAGAGTCATCAAACCCTAGCTGACCACTGACCATTAGCATTTAGTCCATAATTAGCAGTTTGGCAGGTAACTAACGTATAGTCTTCCTTTAGCTCCGTTATCAAAATTCACCTTAATACCAAGAACCAAAGAAAACCAACAGGAGAATAAAATACACACTTCTTGAAATAGATACTTAGAACCATAGACTCATAGAATTGTTTAGGTTGGAAAGGACTTTTCAGATCACCTAGTCCAACCGTCAACCTACCTCTGGTAAAAAACATCCATCACTAAACCATGTCACTAAGCACCATGTCTATACATCTTTTAAATCCTTCCAGGGTTGGTGCCCCAACCACTGCCCTGGGCAACCCATTCCAAAGCTTAATAACCCTTCCAGTGTAAAAAATTCTTCCTGATATCAAATCTGAACCTCCCCTGCTGCAACTTGAGGCCATTTCCTCTTGTCCTGTTGCCTGTGACTTGGGAGAAGGAACCAACCCCCGCCTCTCAACACCCTTTCTTTGGGGAGCTGTAGAGAGCAAGGTCTCCCCTCAGCCCCCTTTTCTCCAGGTTGAACAACCCCAGCTCCTTGAGCCTCTCCTCATGAGGTTTTTTCTCCAATTTACTCATACCATAACACAGCTTTTCTTCATCTGTGAAAAATTCTAATGTGCATGTTTCAGGCAGGAGACAGTAATTTGGTGGTTCCCCTACAAAATGACAATTCACCAGGGTTAGGTATTGTACAGGCTTTTTTTCTACTTCTCACAAGCAGAATTCTGTGATCCACTAAAAACTACATCATTTCTTAAAAATGAGAAGCATCTCTGTCATCTGCTCAACCTTAACTCAGTGATGGCTGGAAGCACTGGGAGAAGTTCAGGGCACCATCCGCATGAGGGAACTAAAGAATCATCATAAGCAACACCATTTGGTGAAGAGGTTCTACTGATGGTGCCAACAGCACCTGCATTTGGGAGGACAAGTCTTACTTTCCCTCCAGCAGAAGTTTGGAACCTGCTTAAGAAACCCTCTGAGCACTTTTGATTGCTCTCCTAATGAAAAGCGATGCCCCATCCCTGGAGGGGTTCAAGGCCAGGCTGGATGGGGCTTGGAGCAACCTGGTCTGGTGGGAGGTGTCCCTGCTCAGGGCAGGGGGTTGGAACTGGATGATCTTTAAGGTCCCTTCCAACCCAGATCATTCTGTGATACTAAAAGAATTCTTGATGACACCTTCCCAGCTCTCAACAATGTTTGCCTTTCTGTCTATGAAACTACCGTGGACCTGGTTTAGAACAATCTGAGAGAAGTCCAATACGTCGACAACACAGTTAATTTATCCCTTTTTCTTCCAAAACACGGGAGTTGGTGTTAGATGATTATCTAGCACATGGACAATTTTACACCCAAACGATAACGGAAGGTCGTGTAAACGGAAATTAAATACAGGAGATGTGATTATGGAAGGAAGGCTCCATTTGCGGGAGCTTACTCTCTGAAATTACTCTCTATCTGCGCTGTCATCTCCACTCATCAGTTTAAGGCTACAGTCAAGTTTCCTCAAAGAAATTTTTATTATTAAGTGCAGCTCTTAATATTAATTTTGCTGAGCTAATAAACAAGATGTGAAAAGAGCTGGTCAAAACAAAACTATCTCTTAAAATTAAATTGCTAATACATGTAAAACTGGAAACGACAGAAAAAGTTGGATGTACAAAACATCGTCCCCAACCATGGAGGGAACAAGCCTGAAAAGTGGCAGTTTGTCGTGGTTTCAGCCAAATTTACCAAAACCAGACTGACAGATGGCCCTTCCTCCCCCCAAAAAGAAAGGAGAGGAAGAGGATATGGAGATTTACAGGTTTAGAACTAACTGAAATGCTTTAATGAATTATTAATACTAAAATTAAAATTTAAAAAAAAAAAAAAAAGAAAATAATGAAATAGATACCATATATACAAAAACATATCACACTCCCAGGGTGACAATCACGTCACCGGGAGTCATCAGGAAAAAGTCCCAGACTGGACTTGGTGATAAACAGGAGGTAGATTCCAGCTCTGGAGTCAGGAATGCTCGGATCGGGGTCAAAGGCAGACGAACAGACAGGGTCCTCCTCAGACGTCAGCCATTGAAGAAAGAGAGTTGACCCTTTGATCCCTCAGCTTTTATACTGAGCGTGATGTGGATGGGATGGAACACCCCAGTTGGTCAGTTTGGGGTCCCCTGTCCTGTCCCCTCCTCCCCACAGGGGTGACCCCTCGACGCTTTTCCGCTTCCCACCCTCCAACGGGGCAAATAACGGAATTCCCTGCCCTTGGTAGTTCTAGCAATAAGGATAAGCCAGGGCCTCTATGCACCATCCCTTGGTGTGATCAGGTCTGATCACTGTTTTCTGAACAATCTGCTGTTAATTTCAGAGTTTAGTGAGTTAGAAGAGGCCCATCTAAAAATGAAAAATTACTGAACAAAAAAATGTTTCATTTTACCTTAAGCCAGGACACAGTTCCCTATAATTCTGCACATTTCTGTATTATATGAGAAGGCACTGTGAGAAAGAACCTTCCAGACTCCCAAACTGAACCTGCCTGCGTGTAGAGTTCTTCATGGGCCAATTAAAATAAAAAAAATTAAAAAAACCTAAAATACCTGTGCTGGGGCTACAAGAGAATCTACAGAGATAACAGTGCAGGACTGAGATTGCCAAGCTGAATGTCACACATCTGCCTTAATCCTCCCTAGTGCCAGAGAAAAGCACTTGTTCTTATTAAACAATATTTTTTTCTTTTGAAATACAAGATACTTTTAGTCTAAGACCCATTTGCTGTTTTTATTACACGAAAATTGAATTTCCAAAGGAAAAAAAAATAAACAATAAAAAGTAATTAGAACATCTCTAATTGTAAATATTTATTTTAAGTATAGGAGCATCACATTATCCTTATTATCACACCCGCCAGCTTTAAAATACTTTCCAGCCCTATGCAGAAAAAGAAATAAAAACAACTAGCAGAAGAAAGACAAAACATTCTCTATTTCCTTCCTGAAATATTTTCCTCTCAAAGTAAAGCCTGTCAGTTTATATCCTCTCCCTCCTTTCTCATTTGCCATTTGTGGTTGGACTCGATGATCTCAAAGGTCCCTTCCAACCACTAAGATTCTGTGATTCTGTGATTTCTGACGCACATGTATTCACGATGAATTCCGAACACTGCGGTGAGGCTGCTGCACTGCAGGGAATTGCCACATGGGGGATTCCAAACTGATGGGAATTACACAGAAAGGGGGGAAAAAAGCCAAGAGATCACGACAGGGAAAAGGCAGGAATTAGTTTTTACTTCTTAAAACAATAATTCAAACTCATTGCATTTATGTGGATGTCTCAGAGGATCACAGAACTCTCTAGGTTGGAAGGAACCTTTAAGATCCTCTAATCCAACCATCAACCTAACTGATAAAAAAAAAACCAAATAAAACCACCAAAAATCCCCATCACAAATCAAAACAAAACCAACCAAACAACAACAACAAAAAAAACCACGCTAAAAAACACACCCTCCCTCACTAACCCATGTCACTGA
>VXBJ01003066.1:0-158753 GCA_013400055.1 Nycticryphes semicollaris
AATAATAATAATAAAATAATCAAGAAGCATTGTACCCTATGAAAATTTAAGTTCCAGTTTTCAGATGAAAGAGGTCTACAGATAGGTATCCAAACAAAACAAATCTTTTCAAGTTAAGCATGATGAATGAGTTCATATTATTAGATTGTATTTGTGCCTATATTTGGTTATATTAGTGTAACTAATTTTGCCACTGTGTTTTAAGTATGTTTTTTTGAACCTAGTCCCCAAGAAAGTGTGCTTTGCTAGCAAAATTTAATACACTAGGTACCAAGCATCTTCTGTAGACACTTGGGCCCTAAAATGAATGTAGTAACGTGGCTTTATGTCAAGCAACCAGGAAACACGTAGATCAATTTAAAGCAATACAGTTTCTGCAAAAAGTTCTCAAGGAAGGAATGCGGTTTTAAGTTCCTCACATTTGTGCTCTGACTTGATATTTCACAGCTCTTTACAATCCAAAGACTACAGGAAAGCTCACAAGACCTTCTTGTTTCCTTGGAAAGGAGAGGAATATTATACCTGCATAGAAAATCTATGTCTAAAAATATTTTTCATTTAAAGTTATGCATTAAAACATATAAAATATATCTCACATATATATTACATATATATATATTAAAATACTGAAAAATGTCATGTTTTCACAATCACACAATGGGGAGAAAAAAAGAACAAAAGCAACTTCTGAAATTATCCCAAAGTTTCTTGAACAAAACCTCATATAAAATGGGTCAAGAAACACACAGGACACTGGCCAATATTCATATTTTCCCAGCATTTTTTTCCCTGCATGCATTTTCTTTGTGTTTGGAAACTTATGTTTCTAGCCTTTTTCTAAAACTGATAGCTCATTCTTGAAAACAGAATCAGAGTGTTAAGCAAGTTATCATAAATAAGGTTTTCCTCCAGCTCCCTAATGGGAATGATTTATCTTTCTTGTTTCATGGCAACATGCAGTATAATTAATACTGTATTGCTTAACAAGTTAATCACAAAACACTTCATAACACAAGCATTTACAAGTGAAATATTTAGGTTACAAAATAGTTTACAGATAATCACTTATTTTATAACTACAAATATTTAACACTTACTCTTCACTTCTTCTCATGGTGAATATAGTTATTTGTGAGAAGAAACAAAAGAACAATGTTCTTCTCCCAGATGTGCATAAACAGATGAACTGTTACCCAGATTCTCTATAAGAGTATTCAGATTATCCCTATATGTCCTGCTCATAGCACTGCTAGGAGGGTTAAAATCCTGATTCTGAAGAACGTATGTGTAGTTGGGAGCAGAAGGCTTCTTACTACTTACTTTTCTGATTGTTTTTCATTCTGGTGTATAAATACTATTGTCTCAACCATAGGCTGGAGAACAATAAACTTTGAAAGTGAGTGACTAAAGACTTATTCTTTATTTTGGAAACAATTTTTTATTTCTAAAATGGTGGCACAATGCCACCAAGAAGCTATGTAATAAAAAAGTACTATTTACATTGTAAAAGTCCATTGCTTATAGTGCTTTAAAATAAACTACAGTATTTAGTACACTCAAAATCATGGCTTTTAATAAATTAGACAAGATGTACCTCAGACTTAAATCTGAACCTAAATATTCCTGTTGCTCATTAATATGCAATACAGATATTAAATAATGCCATATACATCAGTGTCTACTAAGTATGAAGTCTCCTTTTTCTCTAATACACAACCTACCATAAAGTACAATTTGTATAAATTGTTTTAGTGATGATACAACAATAAATCTCAATAATAAAATCTACCTTTAATAAAAAAAATAAAATCAAAACCCACAAAACAAATCAGTCACTAGCCACTTCAGACTTTTTTCCCCCTTATTTCTGCTCTCTCTTCTCTTCTAT
This sequence comes from Nycticryphes semicollaris, assembly GCA_013400055.1. Taxonomy (NCBI): domain Eukaryota; kingdom Metazoa; phylum Chordata; class Aves; order Charadriiformes; family Rostratulidae; genus Nycticryphes; species Nycticryphes semicollaris. Next base: position 1,889 of record VXBJ01003066.1, read on the forward strand.
CTCACTCTTTTTCCTCCATTGAAATGATGGTTTAAAGTTTAGGAGAGTATTTTCGATGAAATAGAAGTGATCACCCATGTCCTGGGATGCTTAGAAAACTGCTAATAGTGACAAACTTTTACTCACCCCAAGGAGGTATTACTTTGCTCCTGGACCATCTATAACTTATGACCCCTTTGCTCTACGTCACATCTGCTATGATGATCCACTACTGCTCTTCAGCATCCACATCCATATCACTTGCAGAGTGCAGGGGAGCACTCACAGGATCCAGAAAGGACAAGAGAGGCGACTGGTGGAATTCAAAATGAGCGAAGCGCTATTGCCACAGTGTCACCATCACCCCTGCATCTGGTGTCCATTCCGAATCCCCAGTCCTGTTTGGCACCAGAGACGATCTTGTTGGATCCGTGCAGGCAGCACAGCACCCAGCAGGTGGACCTGCCACCATCCCTTTTTCATAGGCTCAGTCCTCCCAACTTCTTAATTTCCAAGGTGCGCCGAGTCCCCCTCTGCTGCTACACACACGCATTTTGCCATCTTTGCTCTATTCTTTCCCAGACAGGAACTCTGCCCAAGGAGATGAGGTAGGTAACTTGTTAACCTAAAAGGAAAATAAAATAAAAATCTTGTTATTGCACACAAAGACCCTCTTATGTGATCTGATACAAGCAAACAACATTGGCCTCAGTTATGGAAACAACTGGCTAGAGTGAATTAAAATGGCCCATATACTCCAACAGAAATTAAAAGAGCCATTTTTTTTACAGAAAGCAAGGCATAAAACTTGTTAACGTGCTTTGGGATATACACAAATGTGGTCAGCTCTCAGGATGATGTTACCTAGGAGCTGTGTTCACACAGTTATGCTGTGCTCTTTGAAGACAGACACACACAAAAATACTAGTTGTTGCACAGGTCAGTTCTGAGATCCTAAAACTGCATTTTCCGAGGGCACTCTGACTACACTATCTGAGCTGTCGTGGTCCAGTGCTCGGCAGCTTGTATTGAAGTTCCCACTTTGAAAACCTCATTGCCTTGCCACTGATATTTAATATACTTCCCTGATTCTCTCTGTGTGGCATCTGACAGCAACAGTTAGGGGTAGAAAGCAACAATCTCTCACCCATTTTGGAGAGCAGCACAGACCTTTACATCCATCTTTCTCTCTCACAAAATATTTTTTTGTGAACTGTCCTTCCTCCTCATACTACTACCTGCTCTAACTAACCCTGGAGGTTATGAGGACACTTCTCCATGACCCTTCCATGTTAAAGAGTGGACTTTTTCTAACCAAAGCACTTGCAGCTTTTCCTCAACTGTCATTCAAGGATGGCAGGCTTAACCAGTGACATTCCCATGTTCTCCTAAAGGCCTCATTGCAGTGCTCCTGCCTGCAGGTGTCCTTAGGGAGCTGCTCAGAGGGCTGTTGCTCATCACCAGCACATTGAGGTCCCTGCTGCATTAGCACTTCAAATGATCTCTCCTAGAACCTTATGGAGCTGTGAATTGTGAGAATAAATATCAGTCCTCAAAAGCAAATCCTTCTGCACTTCACCATACAGCCTTCAGCAAACTCACTGGTTGTCCTTGAGACACTGCCTAGAAAAGGATGGGAAGCCTTAATTGTTCTACTGCTTTTATGTAGGGAGATGCTCATGTGTTAGAACATACATAGCTTGAAGGGTATGTAAACTAATCTGTAACTGGAGGTAGCATGCTCTCATTACTGCTTTCTGAGGCTTTTAGTTAGAGTTTTTAAAGTCACTGAATGAATTATGACAACTACTCTTTGGATTTGTTGTCTTTTTATACATTTGACAGTTGGGTAGTCATTAGGCACAATGAACAAATGAAAATAAAATCCAAAACCATTCTGTGTTGTCTCACATAGTAGTAATATCACACCACTTCTGTCATCCTTTCTTTTTGAAATAAACACGCTTATACAATTACAAAAGGAACAAAGTACTCAGTGCAAACAAACAAAATCAGTCATTTCAAGTAGATAATTCTTGTTTTGCACTCAGAGAAGGGCACAGAGCATTAAGTTATTCTACAAATGAAAGTTGAAGATGATAACAAAACATCATCAATCGAAAGGGACAAGATCTTAATAACCACGCGTCTGAGAAATACAGTAGTGTCACTCTAGAACTATTATAATTTAATAAGGGAAACAGAATTCTTTAATTTTCCTATACCAACATTATTTAATATTTGCCATGAGGGGATGTCCATCTTTGTTAGATATGACCTGTGAAACAGAAAGGCTATAGGATATTGTTATAGATATAATTGGAAGCCCAGCTGCTGTCCTGAGAGGAAATGGGATTAAAGGAACGTAACATGGGACTTTGGTTTGAGGAGCTCCCCCACAGAAGAGAAGGTTGAAGTCCTGAATGGGGAACGACATGCAGTGAAAGTAAAAAAGAAAGAAAAGTTGAGATTTTCTAATAGTAATTTATTTCCTTTGAATATCTTTATTTGTACACTTATTAGATTTGTATATGGTTGTGGAAGACTCTGCTTTGATTCCTGGTTGAAAGCCTTTAAGGTCTGTCGCAGTTTGTAGCAGTATGGTTGGGAAGAGATAATAGGAAATATGAAACAAATAACTATCTATCTCCCATGTAGCCTCAGGTGCAATAGTATCTGAACAGTTTAGTATCTTAAATACATTTGTCAGAGCTTATCAAGGACTTCATTGTGAATTTTCAAGGCCCATGCTAGAGCACTGTAGGCAATGTGGCTGATAGTCCACACCACCAAGGAACAGAGCAGATAAGCTTGTGCAAATGTCTGTCATACATACCAAGATAAAATAAACACACTTTCCAGATCAGAGATGTGTACTGGATCATATGAAAATTCTCCTCTGACCTTGAAGAGGTGGGACTATCTGTAGTATACAGTAAAGTTTCATACTGGGGCCCTAAGGAAAATAAATGATGAACAAGCACTGGTTGCAAATTTAAAACCAGAGCATCTGAAAAGCATCTGGTTTTAGGCTACAAAATCACATCCATCAACCAGCAGAGGTTTTATTTAAGCCTCACTTTAAAGGAAAATTCCAAAAAGTTAGCTGCTAGCAAAACCCCTGAAGCTCTTTAGAAATATCAGCTGCACAAAGGGAAGGTTAAATAATATCCACAAATTTACTATGTAGACACTGCAGATTACCGAATAGAAGTTTTGATGATAATAAATGATTGGCCATTGCTAGAAAAACAATCTCGTAACCATCATTTTCTGTTGATATAGCATGTATGCCAAGGTGTGATCTGAGCCCTGAAACAATCCATATCCTGTGTAGACACAGATTCTTTAGGGATGATATTTCTAACTAAAATGAGGATTTGTGGATGAATACATGCAGAAGTATTGGCAACAGTTAATCCAAATAGGGAAATAGAAAGTGGTATCTGAGTTTAAATTAAAAAATACCAACTTTGTATATCTGACATATATGCATGAAATAGAATTAAAAAAGACTTTCCAGTTTGGATTTGAGGCTTTTGAATTGCTGTAGAACTTGCTTGTCAAATTTGCATCTGTATAAATAGATCATATTTGCATGAATATGAAGGTCTTGCTCCATCTCTGCCTGACTGCAAACTCATGCATTTATTCAGTACCTGTTGCTATTGCTCGTGTGCAGGAGCAGCAGGAGCTGCTCCCTAAGAGGGATGAGCTGGGAGCCAAGGGTGGCCTCAGGGAAGGCTGTGTCCTCTCCAAAGGGGCACAGCACGTGAGTAGGGCCAGGCCGGTGATACACACAGCCTCCTTCAGTGGTTCCAGGAAGGATGATAGAAGAGCCAGGTCCCATCAAGGAAACCCAGGCAAGAATAAGAGGTCACAGCCCTGAAAAAGGACTGAAGACAAAGTTGCCCATGCTCCAGTTACAGGATTAATCCCAGAAGAGCAACCAGTGAGTCAGGCCAGCAGAGACAGGGCCAAGCACAAGTACCTCTGAAGCAGTTCGGAAAAGGTTGAGATGCCCAATATGAAGTAAAACAGAGATCCCAGACCAACATGCAGAAAACTGTGGGTACATCCCAGGTGATGCTAGTCAGGACCTACTGGTGTGAGTTTTCCTACTCATCCATTTTATTTTCATGTTACTAACTGCACAGTAACAACCAAAGAATTTTCTCCTACACACGTAAAAATTGATGATTGGTGTAAGCAGAGACGCCTGTTCAATTTCACCCAGACCCTCACTCAAGCACCATCTGCCCATAGTTCCAGAGCTCTATTTAGGTTCAAACCTGGGCACCAGGTGGGTTTTCACCACCCTGGTCTTGCTGGGGTGCTGTGCTCTGGTCAGAGTTGCCACAGTCCCTGCCTTGTTGCCAACTCCAAGAGCAGCCACTCTTGCTGATCACAGACACAAAATCATAGTGGTCTGCAGCATGATGTTTCTGACTGGTAGTGCTCTGGATTTCTCATTGCTGAGAAATCTAAGAGTAGAGCTGATCTGGACACCAAGATATCAGCCACCAGGGCTGCTGAGGGTTAGAGAGACTTGTTACAGAATCCACCCTTATAATTTACTTCTACAGTAATTACCTCAGGAAGAACAGAGGTCATACTATTCATTAGTTACAGATAAGGCTCAGAATGAAAAATCCTTTATGGCTACATATTTCAACTACTCCCCAAAGTTTAAATTTTTTGTGGCACTCAGGTTTGTCAATGAACTAATTATAGAGTTCACTGCACACTCCAGAGTTTTTCAGACGATGATTTAGTTAATTATAAAATATTTCATCAGTTCATGTTTTTTATAAAATAAAATAATTAAAAATTGAAAAAGATTTATTAGATTAGTTAAACAATATTCAGAGACATTGACTACGTATATTATATATAATTTATATGTACAGATTCCTAATTTTCTATGTAGTTCATATACGGTACCCCTGTAACATATTCACTATCTCTAGGTATGCCCTTACTCTCTAAAGTATTCATATATTTTCATTAGCAATCTTCAGCTGACCATAACATTTCTACTTTTCAAGAATAATGAATTTTATCAGATTCTTTCCTTTGCTTCCATTCAAGGTATCTGTGTTCTTAAACTCATCATGGATGTTTACCTTCATAAAAAAACATGAGAAGCTCTTGTTTTGTCTGCAATTCACATGGAGAATGACTTGGTGAAACACATTCATATTCACGCCCAGCATTGATTTTTAACACGTATTTTTATCTTATAAGCAATTAACTTTACATGGGAATGTATTTGTTGTTCATCTTTTATTTTGCAATAAGGTATCCAAAATAATTATTAAAGGAAGAAAGATTGTTAGTGTTGCAACTCATCACCAGCTTAGTTTCATGATCTCTGTGGAAAGTATTAAACTGATACCATTATAAAATGGATCTTAGGAAGGCAAAAAATTCCAAAATGATTATCAGGTACTTAGCTTAATTCTATTTCTTTTGTACAGACATCAGCTGAATTAGCTAGTTGCATACTAATTCTTAAGTAATACACAGCTGCTTTCTACATATTTATAGAACTACATTCTTTCAAAGTACACCATTAATAAAGTACTGATTACGCATGTACAACCATGATTATTTTTTTCAGAAATACATTTTCACTGACACCATATTTTCATCATCCTTGGTGAAAAGACACAGAGGGAGTTCAACATTCCTTCATTAAAGTTATTACAGTCTTACATTTTCCCTACATGCCTGCTATGAACTTTACTTGTGTGTGCCTATCATTCTGAATCTTTAACAACTGTGCTAAAGATTAGCAGGTAATTAAGGGTTGGCTTTAAACAGTAAAGGAGATTAATGTGGTATATAGGGTAACATCCTTATCTGTTGGAAGCAGAATGAAGCTTTCTATGACATGGCAGGATATGCCATTGTCAGTAGAAACAAAATATTTGCATATGAGAGAATGGTTAGGAAGTGGTTCCCTAACTTCTGCACATTCCTGCTCTTTGAGATTTGCATGGTAGTTTCATGAGAAAAGTGGGGAAGAGAACCTGTCCTTCACTTCAGTGGCCACTCTGGCCCAAGCCATGACTCTATTGTAGTAGGTTTAAAAAAAAAAAAAATAGTTGTTTCTTAAATATGGAAAGACAGTGAGTATACTACACTTTAACTGATGTATTATACTTTATAATGTCCAGTATGAAAGTATGAAATGAGAGCAGAACAGTACAGGTCTCCTATATCACCCAATTTTTATTTTGGTAAGAGATATTTCTGCCAAATGTTCTCCTCCCACTGTAGAGTTAAACTAATAGAACTCTGAATTTAGGCATCAAAAAGTACCTGACAAAATTCTATGTTTAATGGTTGACATAACTGAACCTGAAGGAATCCTGCTGAAAAATTGGAGGTCTAAAATCTGAACTGTATCAGAACTAACTTCTGCTCCCTGGACTGCCACAGACTTCTATGCAACACTCTAGAGACGAATGTACTTAAACTCTCAGAGATGGAATTTTAATTGACTGCCATGCTGTGTCCCATTTCAAACCCTAAAGATGGATTTATCTAACCAAAGGAGGTAGTTGTCTAGATCTCATTTTACAGTAGTTCCCCCTCCTTTCCCCTCCAGGTGCACATCTAAAGTAATTTCCACCTAAATCTGCTTTTTTCTTTCCTCTGCATATAAAGAAAGCCTCAGATGATTTTCACAGATGTAGGGACATATAGTGTACATATATAGTGTATAATGTCAGAAAGTAGTATGGTACAACAGGAGAAAATTTGTGGATTGAAACACACAACACTTTGGTACTGATATATGTTCTCTGTGTGTTTGGGGGATTTTGCTTTGGTTTGGTCCAAGTCCAATTGCTGGAAGATACACTAGTCGGTCTACCATTGGCAGGTATAATGCCTTAGATGCATTCCTGGAAAAATCTTTTGCTTTAGCAAAAGAAGGTCATTTGCATGCTCTGAGGCTGCTCTGTGGCATTAACTGGTGCTCAGTAAATTCTGCGTAATTGGGAGATTTGCTTCAAATAACCACTAATGATCTGATATCGCTAGTGTGGGTGTTCCCATAGAATTCTAAGGTGGATGAGATTTATACCACTGTTACAGCCATAGCATCAGATATTATTTTTTTAGCTGGCCACAAACTAATCAAAACTCTGCTATAGTGGAAGCACTACCTTCAGGTACAGGTAGATTAGATATCACCTCCTTTACATGATTCAGTTTTCTGAACAATTACCTTTAATTTAGTACTGCAGTCTCTGTGCGCCTGTATGATAGGAGCCAAAATCTTAAAAAAAAAAAATGAAATCAGCCTTTTACCTCTCTCTTACTAATGACTTCTTCAGCTTGGGAAAATAAGATGACCAGGAGGAGATGAGCCTCTTATCTTTTTGAATGCAGTTCTAAAAAATACCCTTCTAATATCATGCAACTATTTCCTTATTAATTTCCCTAGTTTTATTTTCTTGTTTCCTGCTTTTTCAAAATGAACATTTGTTTATTCATATTTAATCACTTATTTTTATCATCACTCCCATGGTACATTATTATAATGCACTAATTTTATTATATTATACTATACTATACTATACTATACTAATACTACTAGTACTATTTAATATAATTTCAACAATTTCATCAAAGTGTCTGATGCACCAAAACCATATGAAAACAATCATAGGAACACATCTACATATATTTCAATAAGACAAGCAATTTGTCTGCACTGTAAGAGGACAAGTAAGTGGACTGATTTCACAGCATCAGTTGCCTGTGTTGCCAAGTGGTTACATTCCTAGTTAACTTGATGCCTTTGAAGCCTTGACTCGTTTCGTTGTTTTGGTTTTGTTTTGTTTTTTTTTTCATTTGCCTTGCTATANTGTGTGTGCCTATCATTCTGAATCTTTAACAACTGTGCTAAAGATTAGCAGGTAATTAAGGGTTGGCTTTAAACAGTAAAGGAGATTAATGTGGTATATAGGGTAACATCCTTATCTGTTGGAAGCAGAATGAAGCTTTCTATGACATGGCAGGATATGCCATTGTCAGTAGAAACAAAATATTTGCATATGAGAGAATGGTTAGGAAGTGGTTCCCTAACTTCTGCACATTCCTGCTCTTTGAGATTTGCATGGTAGTTTCATGAGAAAAGTGGGGAAGAGAACCTGTCCTTCACTTCAGTGGCCACTCTGGCCCAAGCCATGACTCTATTGTAGTAGGTTTAAAAAAAAAAAAAATAGTTGTTTCTTAAATATGGAAAGACAGTGAGTATACTACACTTTAACTGATGTATTATACTTTATAATGTCCAGTATGAAAGTATGAAATGAGAGCAGAACAGTACAGGTCTCCTATATCACCCAATTTTTATTTTGGTAAGAGATATTTCTGCCAAATGTTCTCCTCCCACTGTAGAGTTAAACTAATAGAACTCTGAATTTAGGCATCAAAAAGTACCTGACAAAATTCTATGTTTAATGGTTGACATAACTGAACCTGAAGGAATCCTGCTGAAAAATTGGAGGTCTAAAATCTGAACTGTATCAGAACTAACTTCTGCTCCCTGGACTGCCACAGACTTCTATGCAACACTCTAGAGACGAATGTACTTAAACTCTCAGAGATGGAATTTTAATTGACTGCCATGCTGTGTCCCATTTCAAACCCTAAAGATGGATTTATCTAACCAAAGGAGGTAGTTGTCTAGATCTCATTTTACAGTAGTTCCCCCTCCTTTCCCCTCCAGGTGCACATCTAAAGTAATTTCCACCTAAATCTGCTTTTTTCTTTCCTCTGCATATAAAGAAAGCCTCAGATGATTTTCACAGATGTAGGGACATATAGTGTACATATATAGTGTATAATGTCAGAAAGTAGTATGGTACAACAGGAGAAAATTTGTGGATTGAAACACACAACACTTTGGTACTGATATATGTTCTCTGTGTGTTTGGGGGATTTTGCTTTGGTTTGGTCCAAGTCCAATTGCTGGAAGATACACTAGTCGGTCTACCATTGGCAGGTATAATGCCTTAGATGCATTCCTGGAAAAATCTTTTGCTTTAGCAAAAGAAGGTCATTTGCATGCTCTGAGGCTGCTCTGTGGCATTAACTGGTGCTCAGTAAATTCTGCGTAATTGGGAGATTTGCTTCAAATAACCACTAATGATCTGATATCGCTAGTGTGGGTGTTCCCATAGAATTCTAAGGTGGATGAGATTTATACCACTGTTACAGCCATAGCATCAGATATTATTTTTTTAGCTGGCCACAAACTAATCAAAACTCTGCTATAGTGGAAGCACTACCTTCAGGTACAGGTAGATTAGATATCACCTCCTTTACATGATTCAGTTTTCTGAACAATTACCTTTAATTTAGTACTGCAGTCTCTGTGCGCCTGTATGATAGGAGCCAAAATCTTAAAAAAAAAAAATGAAATCAGCCTTTTACCTCTCTCTTACTAATGACTTCTTCAGCTTGGGAAAATAAGATGACCAGGAGGAGATGAGCCTCTTATCTTTTTGAATGCAGTTCTAAAAAATACCCTTCTAATATCATGCAACTATTTCCTTATTAATTTCCCTAGTTTTATTTTCTTGTTTCCTGCTTTTTCAAAATGAACATTTGTTTATTCATATTTAATCACTTATTTTTATCATCACTCCCATGGTACATTATTATAATGCACTAATTTTATTATATTATACTATACTATACTATACTATACTAATACTACTAGTACTATTTAATATAATTTCAACAATTTCATCAAAGTGTCTGATGCACCAAAACCATATGAAAACAATCATAGGAACACATCTACATATATTTCAATAAGACAAGCAATTTGTCTGCACTGTAAGAGGACAAGTAAGTGGACTGATTTCACAGCATCAGTTGCCTGTGTTGCCAAGTGGTTACATTCCTAGTTAACTTGATGCCTTTGAAGCCTTGACTCGTTTCGTTGTTTTGGTTTTGTTTTGTTTTTTTTTTCATTTGCCTTGCTATAATATAGAAACTCCATTATTGTCTGTACAGGGAACTGCTGCAGTGAAATTAGCTTTGATTGCACTCCTCGTTGTCTTCATCTGACAGTATATTTACTGGAGTGAGTATTGGATGAGGAACATCTTGTTTGATAGGTACCAGTTTACAGACATGGAATAATGCTGCCAGGAAGAGGGGAAGAAAGTCATACTTTCCTGAACTAAGGAAAATTAAACTCTACTTTTTTTTTTTTTTTTTTTTTTGTCATCTCTTCACCCTCACATTTCATTCTGTTCAGATTTCAGTTGCCCCTTGAAGCTTCGTTCATAGAACTTGCATTGCTGGAAAAAGAATTTTAATATTGACACCCCAACCTTGAAATGAGTCACATTCTTTAACCATCTTAAAATCATACTGTCTTCTACAATGAAACTTTTCAGCAAACATGGGAAATAATACTGACATTCTCTTGCAGAAAGATTCATAGGAGTTTAATTAACTAAACAATGATGACCATGTAGGATTTGCTTAGAACAAAACAGACATACCTCCAAGCTGTGGATTGAAGTATTTAGGTGCAAAGGTCAGATTTGACATTGACATCCGTGCAGACAAGATATTGTCCTCTTTGGAAATTCTGGCAACAGTTGTATTTTAGCTTGTGTTGATTATTTTATACATAAATTCAAATCAATATAATTTCAACAAAGAACAAGGTCTTTCACTTTTTTTTCCCCCACTTAGCTGACATTTTGTCTAACCAGTAGACTTTAGATAACAAAATTATTTTGCCTTCATGAAATAAAGTGAAGATATCTTTAGTGCAGCCTCTAAGTTAAGCATAGGTAAGTACTAAATATTTGGATATATACGAGTATCTGAAGTAGGCTTCATTTGGATACTTAGTCTGCAACTCTTCCAAAGTGAAAAGGTAGGATGGTTTCTCAGCTGTGAGGATGTACCCAAAGTTTCAGCTTGGGTGATTGATTACTTCCTCTGAGAGTTCTTTAACTACAGGTTTGGAATGGCTTAAAGATTGGAAACTGGTTTGCATCTAACCCACTTATTTGTAGGAAAGGACCCAAGGAATATCCTGTTAAGAAGTAGAGCTTCCCTGCCATGTCATATAACACAGCTATTGGAACCAGATATATTGCTGGAGTTTCTTTGTTGTGATAGGAGATGGTGACGCATGATCTGTCCATGGGAGACTACAGGTCAGATGATATTAGTCATCTTGGTTTAAGTGGCTAGATGAAAGCCCTTCGAAACCTTGCTTGTGTATCTCTGTAATGCTCAGAACAAGCAAAGTCAAAGCATTAACTATAACACAGAAATATTTTGAAATGAAAATTCTTTACAAGTTGGAAATATTTTAATGGAATTATGACATGATTGAGAAACTGGAAAGTAAATTAACAATTCTCATTGCTTTGAAAAATTTGTATAAATAGCTTTAACAAAAATAAATATGCAATAAGCCATTTCTCTTACTCCTAAATCTGCTGTTGCAGGTTAGTGAAGTCTGTAAGTACTTACATTTTCAGATTTTATATAAGGTTTTACTTCTATCTTTTTAGGATTTCTTTTAAAGTCCCGTTTCTTTCCCTTGCAGAGACAATATTAATGGTGTAAGCAAACAAACTGATTGAGATAGCAACTGGAAGGAGTGAAACATTGCTAGCAGCTAGGGAGATGTTTCAGACAATTATCTTAATGAGGTGGCTTCTCTTTGAAGTCAGCCTGACCCATGGGTAATTGTTTTATACCAACTCCAGCACCAGAAGCAGCTTGCCAATGTTCTTGTCCATTAAGACTCACTGTAACAGCCATGTTCTATGTTTTCAATTAAATGTATATTCTACAGGTACACACCCATGAAATTTCTCAGCCTGAACAAGAGTCTTTCAATTGTTCTGACAATATAGGTATTTCCCTCTTTATCTGGACATCCATCAAGGGCTCAGATAAAGGTGGATGGAGAATGGGAGCAGCCCTGAGGAGAAGAACTTGGGGGTCTTGGTTGATGAGAAGAACAACATGAGCCAGCAATGTGCACTTGCAGCACAGAAAGCCAGCTGCATCATGGGCTGCATAAAAAGAAATGTGGCCAGCAGGTGGAGGGAGGTGATTCTGTCACTCTACTCCTCTCTGGTGAGACCCCACCTGGAGTACTACATCCAGTTCTGGGGCTTCCAACATAAGAAGGACATGGACCTGTTGGAGCAAGCCCAGAGGAGGCCACAAAGATGATCAGAGAGCTGGAGCATCTCTCCTATGAAGACAGGCTGAGAGAGATGGGGTTATTTAACCTGGAGAAGACTTCAGTGAGACATTATTGTGGCCTTCCGTTACTTAAAGGGGGCCTACAGGAAAGATGGAGAGGGATTCTTTATCAGGGAGTATAGTGATAGGACAAGGGGTAATGGTTTTAAACTGAAAGACAGTAGATTTTTATTAGATATTAGGGAAAAATTCTTTACTCTTAGGGTGGTGAGACTGCAACAGATTGCCCGGGGAAGCTGTGGATGCCCCATCCCTGGAAGTCTTCAAGGCCAGGCTGGATGGGGCCTTAAGTAACCAAGTCTAGTGGGAGATGTCCCTTTACATGGCAGGTGGTTGAAACTAGATGATCTTTAACGTCCCTTCCAACTTAAACCATTCTGTTATTCTATAATGCTATAAAAGAATGAGTAGAACTGTAGCACTTCAGAAGAAATGGGAGTCTCACTCTGATTTATCAGGTCATTTATAAAAGCAAAGCCTTCCTCTCTCTAAACTGTTTCATTGTCTGAAAAATAAAAGTGACTAACTAAAATATAATTTCTGTCTATTCTACCATGTGCATAGCTATTATCTGTCTCATTTCTTTGTCTTGTATACATAAATATCACATTTTTCGTTAGATGAACAAATATGATGTGACTGCTATAAAAACTGTTACACCAAGCCATTTACTATGATGTTTAATAAGATCTACCTCATTATTTTTTGTATGAGAAATTATCTTTTTTCCATTTTTTAATTTTTATTTTCAACCATGAAATATTTAATGGAAACATTTAAAAACAAATTACTGGAGATAAGAATACTGCAGTCTGATATGTTAATTTAAACATTGATTGAAGATGTAAACAAAAATTAAATATTGGAAATTCTGACAAGATAAAATGTTAGTGTTGGATCAAATGTCTTCAAGCAGTAACAGTGCTACTATAATTTTCACCCTTCATCTTCCTCTTTCATTCATACTTATTTTGCTCAATTTGAACCTTTAAGGCCTAAGTCAAGATATGCATGAGTCAATATCAATCTGAATTCAGCAGAACTTCATATTTAGGAAGCTAAATATGCATGAGTATGTGCTAGCGTGGGACCTTATATGGACTTTTACTGAAACAGAAATCATAGAATCATAGAATGGTTAGAATATAAGCATATCTTTAAAAACAGAATCAATAACAAAATCAAACAACCAATCAAACCAAACCAAACAAACAAAAAAAAAAAAGACAACAAAAAAACGAACCAAACAAAAAATGACAAAATAAAAAATAGCACAAAAATGTTTAGACAAGACACAAGACTTGAGCTTAGAAGCAATTAGGACCCATGTTCCCTTGAGATGCCAGTTTCAGTGCCTGCCTGAGGTTATGGCTGAACTTCTCACTGCTACTGTGACGGCCTTTAGGCAGAAGAAATGTGCCACCAGTTCTTTGTAGACCATGCCACACAGAAATAGTTGACCCATCTGGAAAAGAAAGTGGGGTTTTTTACACAAAAATACATTTGGTAAGGAAAAAAAAAAGAAATGGGTTCAGTGTATGAAAAATCCCTTTTAAATAGTGCTCCTTGTTATTTTGTAGAAAAAATTAAAAATAACTTTTAACAAGAAAAGCATGTGACTCTTGAAGATAACTTCTTTCCCATTTTTTTTTTGTTTGTTTGTTTCCCAGCTGTTACACTAATCTATTTATAACACAGGAAAACACTATTTTTTAAAAAATCAGTCAAAAATTTGACTCATGCTTGTTGGGTTTAAGATGCAATGCTCAAAATCACTATCCATAACTTGCTTTCCAAATGTGTCTAAAGAACATGGATGATAAAACACCTTTAAAACATACCTTTATTATGCTGTTCCTGTGAATCTCAGCTGTAGGACTATGTGTCATCAGGCAATATGTTGCCTATGACTACAGATACGTATACACAGAGCCAAAGTGCAAAGTGAAAAAAAAATAAGAAAATATGTTGACCTTTCTTGTAGAAGTCTGCATTGCCAAGTCTGCCCAGTGCAAGACTTCAGATGTGAATTATGGCCTTTTTTATTTTTTTCCTCCAGAAGCCTTTACTTTTTTTCTTTGAACACATAGAAAAGCAAATTAGAGCAGATTCAATTTCCTATTGCTTAGAAGAAGTGCTGGGACATCATCAGATAAGGGTTTTTTTCATAGAAAAAAAATTAGAAATATAATTGCCCTTTCTTTCACTAGATTTTTTATTTTTACACCACCATTTCAGCTAAACTTGTTGGAGAACTTCTAAAAACAGTATACTTTTTATTATTTTTTTATTTATTTTATTTTTGTATACTCCTGAGCTAGTACAGAACTAGCTGTCATATATATGGCATCACATAGAAATAGTAATTGGTATAATTCATCAATCACCACATCAGCCTCTTGCTCCATCTGCAATAACAAATTGTACCATTCAGAGGTCTGCTTTGCTCCTAGGTGACTATACCTCAGTGAGCGAAATTTGGAGTTCCAGGGCTAATGCATTTCAGTTCTTGTAGTATCCCACCCTGGTCTCTTCAAAGAGTGAATAGATTTTGAATATTTATAGAATGTATATATATTTAATAAGAAGTTAAATATCTCAGAAACATCATGAGCAGAATGGGACCTCTTATAAATTACTGCTTCATCCAAACTTCTTGACTGTAAGTAGTAAGAAGCTGATATGCTTCTGGTAAGCTCTACTATGGGTATGTTAAGGTGACTAACAAGCACACTCAAAGTAGAATCTCCTGTCATTTCAGTAAGAGATGCAGGTCCTACATGTGAAGACTATTTTTTTTCTATGAGACTGTTCCATATCTGCCATGGAAAACAAGCATAGTTGTTTCTAAAGATTTGTGTTACACAAAAAGCAAGATAAGCCATATGAAACAATTGAAAAACAGCTGAGAGGATTTTGCTTAAATTTTCTAAAAAATAAGTCATCTTTCAGAAAGATAGAGATGCTGAAACTTTCAGTTAGAAGGGTGAAAGTGTTGGAAAACTAGTCAGGAAGTGAAGAGAAATTGTAATAGTAAATGGTTTATAGCATAAATGTTAAACTCTAAAGAGCTGTGAAAAACCTTTACCTGCATAAATCATCCCATTTGTACAATGTAAAGAACAAAACCCATGTGATATAATAAATATAATGCTCTTTTCATACTTACTACATTATTTCAATGTGGTTTTTTAGGACAATTTGGCAAAAAGCATAGCAGCTGAAAACACGTCAACCTAAACTTCATGTCAAGAAAAGACAGTGTTGAAGTACCCACTTTGTCATCTATGTAGAAAAGAGTGGCTGAGAGTGAGAAATGCAGAGGCCAAAGAAAGTTTGACCCTAGGGTCAGAAGAAAAAAGTAATTCAGAAATGCACTTTTATTTAAGGCAAAAAAAAAAAAAAAATGAGATTCATTGAATGAGAAAGTTGAAAGCAGCATTCTAAAACAGTAAATAAGAATAACCAAGTAGAATCATAGAGGAGGTGAGGAAAATGTCATGTTCACATACAGATGTAGAAGTCAGCAATAGTCTTTTTCAACTCCATATCCACAACCAAATCTTAAGAATGTCACTGTCCTGCCTCTGGGTATTTACTTCTGCAGTTTCTGTGCTAAGGCTATCCTTGTGATCACTTCTTACTTCCTTTGAGTTAGTCTCTGGGCTCATCTACAGAAGCAATGATGAACCTGACGATTTTGGTCAAATCAAAATTTGTTTAATGAACTAAATTTTGTATAAGATAAACCATTATTACTTCAGACAATGCATTTGACTGATATTAGTCTAGTAGGAGATGTAACATTTGAGAGATGCTACAGTAAGAACTTCAATAGTAAAAATGTTTTTGTAATTTGCTTTCTCTAACCATGTCAGTTTGTGTAAATTTCTGCACCTCTGGCAAACTTGCAGTTCCATCTCCAAGTATGCAGAGATATGACATTCCCTCTTGTCCTGTCACTGGGTGCCATGGAAAAGATTGGCTCCATCCTTTTTACTACCTGCCATAGCAGTTTTTTATACATATTGAAGAACCTTCTGAGCTTTCTGTTCTCTGAACTGAACAAGTCCAGGTCTCTCAGCCTCTTCTCCTATGATGGATGCTCCAGTCCCCTAATCACTTCCATGGCTGGACTTATGAGTTGTTTTCCATCCACACCACCTTGCACACTATACTTGCCAGTCTAATCTACCACTTTCTCGCTTGATAGGGGCTGTTCATGTCCCTCTCCAATTGTTCCTAGTTTAAAGCTGTCACACAGAATCACAGAAGATCAGGGATTGGAAGAGACCTTGAAAGATCATCTAGTCCAAACCCCCTGCCGGAACAGGAGCACCTAGATCAGGTCACACAAGAATGCGTCCAGGCAGGTCCAGCCTGTTGGCAAAGAATCTTTTTCACCACTATATTGGGTGGGTCTTTTCTCTTGCTAGCAGTCCTTAATTCTCAACAAGTTTCCCATGGTAATAGGAACCAAAACCCCACTATTAACTCAAGGCGCACAAACAGCTATTGAATTGCAGGATATGACCAGTCCTTCTAAAGCCCTTCCCCTTCACTGTCAGGATCAAGGAGACACCACACAGGCCACCATGCTCTTGACTGCTACCTCCAGAGCAAGGTAGTCATGCTTGATATGCTCCAGGTCTTCTCTGGTACTAACATTGGTGCACACATGAAAAATTAGCAGGGGTTTGTTGTTGTCTAATGGCTGGACAAACCTTGGCAGTATTTCCACAATGTCCAATTTAAAACAAACCACCCTTGTCACAATATTTTTTTCATTTTGTTGTTATCATTAAAGAAAATTCAATTAAATCACACTAATTCTGAGCAGACATGATGAAATGAAGAAAATGGACTGAAAGGGTAAAAAAGGGATTGATTCCTTGCCCTGCTCTCACCAAAATCCCAGCAGCATGCTATTATTAGGAGAGTTAGGATTAATCAGAGATAATCAATCAAAGACAGAAAAGTCACAACTACTTCATAGAGAAAACCTATGCAATGAAAAGCCAGTAATAACACGTCCTTGAGTCTGTAAAGTCATAATCTAGGCCAGGGTGTCTTCAGCAAGGGGGTCATGACCTTTCCGGAGGTCACCAAAAGTAATCATGGAGCTGTGAAGCATTGAAAATTTATTATAGTTACTATAAACAAAATCTTGCCTTTCTACTCCCATTATATCCTTCACCTTCAAGGCCAAGTGTCAGTCTTTCATCAGTACCTTAAAATGTATGCACAGATAATTCTTGCAGGCTTGTCACTGTTGCTATCCATATGCGTTTTCCTGGTAGTTTATAGGAAATGCAAAGGTTTCCTGGCATCCTGCTTTCCTTTTAATTTGCAGAAGTTGCATTGAGATTCCAATAGCACTGATAACAGGGCACAGAGACATCTCTGGGAGTTCAAGGGCACTGATGATGCATGATTTCAAAAGGGAATAAACGTGAAATAGTGTGACATGTGGACAGGCTATGGTGAATAATATAAGGTAGATATACAACTTCATGAAATACCAGAGTGAGGCAGGATGCAAAAGAAGCTTCAGCCAACAAGGGATGGCAAAATGCCTGCTCTGAACATGCCTGAGGAAAGAAAAATGCACCTTTCCAGGACAATCAGCAAATCTCTGCCTCATCTTTGCTATTGGATTCCTGTTGCTGCTGCCAAAGACAGTATGGAGGATTATAGAAACAGGGGAAGGAGGCATTTCCCAGCAACAATAGCTTTTCCTCTGAAACTCTTTTCTGGCTGTCTTCCCTGGGCTGGGTCCAAGATTCATGGTCTCACCCTTGCTAGGAACAGGACCTGTTCCAGTTATCTGTCAGTTCTTGGGAACTTGAGAAGAAAGTAGGGATACTTGGATGTAAAACCTTGGTCTTAAGGGTGGGCTATCACACCAAAGGGAAGAGGGACTAGGGAACAAGGACTGAGATGGGAACATGGACCCTGTACCCTTGAGAAAGACATGAGGAGGTTCCAGGAGTGAGGAGTTGGAAAGAGGAGGCATGGCCTCACTGAGCTTCCCTGACCTCTTGGCACCTTTCTCCTCTCTCTTGCCATGCTTACTATTTCTCCCCTGACTGCACTTGGCCCAGTTGCAAACAAGTTTATCTGTTCAGGCCCATGAGTGAGCTCACCCATAGCCCATGCATTTCGCTTCCTGCTCACATTGGTCTACATGGACCAAAACCTGAAATGGTTTGCTTTCACCTGTCACGCTTTCCCATGAAGAGCATCTTGAAGGGCAAAAAAATATTTTTGCCTCATGGAAAAGGTATCTTGAGCAGGCACTATCTAGTTCCTAGAACACAATACTTTGCCTTCCCATTTGCTTTTGCTGTCCATCTTCTGTCACTTTCACCAAGTCGGTCACCACATTTCTTTGTGGGTACTCAAGGTAAGATATCTTGATTGTTTGCGGCAGTTTATAATAGCTAATTGTCTCAGCAGAGCATGCCAGCTCCATGTTACCTCGCCAAACACATCTCCAGATACCTTATCACAGTTCTTTGGTGTGCTCCAAACAGCTCACTCCATCAAAATAACAATGAGGAGGAAACAAGCACAGCCAGACAGCTCCAGTCTGAAATGTCAACACCAAAGGAACCAACGAGCTGAGAACACTGCACAAATATACCAGTCTTGGTCTAAGAATCAAATTTCCTTACAAACAAATCACAAAAGGCAATGGCCCAAATTGCAGTGTAGAAGAGATTGTAAAGAGTTGGCATTAGACACTCAGCAGTTTTTGGGACTGAGATTGGAGACACTGGTAGAGTGCTCCATCTGAACAGACAAGGCCAAAATTTGTACTCGGATAACTTTATATGGACTGTTGTAAGAGGGTGGCATGAAGAGGTATTAAGGAAAGCAGATACTGGGTTGAATAGGTTATTTGGTCCCTTACAGCTCTAGCAGGGACTAGGAAGTTATGATATGACATAGTGAAGTTCAGAAGGGAATGGAGTTAGGAAGGCCTACAGCAACAAAAACAAATTAAATGGAGTGCATGGAGAGTCAATTAAGACAGGAGTACCACAACAGACTATATGCAAACTACATGATCTAGTGAATAAATTAATGTTTGCCCAAAGCTTATTGACTCAAAGGTAATAGGAAGTGCTGGAGGTGGAGTCAGGTTGTGTCTTGAATAATAACTGCAGATTTATCACTCTTGTTTGTTTTCCATGCTTGTTTACCAAAAAAGTGAGAGATAGTTTTTGAATTTTTGAACCGTCTTAGTGCTGAGCAGGCAAGACATGAAAATATGGGTTTTGTGCACATCTCTGTGTCTATGTTCAAACCTAAGTTATGCTCTTCTATGTTAGAATTCAAATGAAGATAACTTTGGAGCTGATTCATACCTTGCACCAATAATTAGAGATGACTGGCTTTATTTCTGCTTCAGTTTCCAATGTGGATTACATTCACATTGAATTAGGTGAAAATATCATTTGGATATATATAACATGTTATATCATTGTAATTTATGTACAGTATCATAAAAAATGAGTCATCCTTAAAAACACAGGCTCACATTAGTGGATACCAGGTAGTTGTAGCTAGTAGGAGCTAGATAAGAAACTGTGTTGAGAGGGCCTCAAGGAGATACAGTCATGGTACTTTAATTAAAAAAAACACTTTTTATCAATGCTTAACAAAATTAAGTGTAAGGACAAACAAAAAACACTTCAGGAGGTTTTCAAATGCTGGAATGTGTGCTCAGATCACTGAAATGCATAGTTCTGAATCTTTTAGGATCAAAAGAAAGTATGCCACATTCGCATTTGAGCATTTGTTGGTAGATTCTGTGATTACAGAAATTAGTATGGATTAATGCAGTATTACATTAATTTCTAGAGCACTAATTCTGAGAAAAGTTTAATACAATTTTATATTTATCAATAAATTTGCCATAAAGCAAACTAAAATAAAAGATGAAATAAGTTCTTTTCAGCTTGAGTGACCAAGATTAAAGAAAATTACAATACATGTCTGCTTCCCTCCTAAATTAAGATTGACTATAAATTAGGGCCAGTCTTCTGTAATGTAGCCAATTAAAGGAATGCACAGATGTAACAGTGACCCACAGGTTCATAAGTCTTAAAGGCCAGAAAAATCATTGAAATTATCTTGTCTGACATTTCCTATAATATAGTCCAGAAAACCTCATCCTGCTTCTTTAATTCATGCTATTAACACACCTTGTTTAAAACACTCCAATTAATAGTAAAACATTTCTATAAAACTCTTCAACCCTTTTTAAAGTCATTAATTTTTTGCATGAAGTAGGCTGTGATCTAAGCATTAGATGGCAGGAAATTTTTTTTATTTATAATCATCACTGAAAGTGCTATAACTTTATCTCTCATTCCAAACCTTGCCTGCAGGCCTGATGGAATTGCACAGGTCTTTCTGTCATTAAACTAATGAGGTTGAGTTTGTAAAAGCATGTTTTATGACAGGCAGTGAGGCAGAACACCTGATGAGGAGTTGATTTCTTAATAAGGAAGAATTCTTTTTCTTTCTGTGGTTGAAATAACATTAGGATTTTAATATTAGGACCAAGCTTAACTACTCACTGTGTGGTTTTTCAGGACTCTACAATCTGAGGAAAAGACCTTTGCTTTCTAATGAAGACTATCATAACCTTTTTCACTAGCTGCACTACAGGAACCATCCTCATAGACATGAAAAGGGGACATGCAGCTCTACCAATACAAATCTTTAAAAAATCTCTGAATCAGAGCATAAAAGCCTCATAAAACCCATGAAGTTTTAATATACAGTAATTGTTGGAATATTTGTATATGTTATTTGGAAACTTCTGGAAGCCAAATTTGACAAGCTGCATGGGTGGAAATAGTTTTTGAGCACTGCTCTAAATAAACATTCCTACCTGATCTAGAGAGAGTGCTAAGGTACTACTAGGTTTAATTGTTACTTTTGTAATGTTTGTACTTTCTTGATCTTTTTATATCTTGGATTTTAAGTCCAACAAGTGGGGGTACTGTTAAGAAGTTTACATACAGTAATTGCTCTTCCGTTTCAGTGCATTCTGTAAATGTAAAATATATTTGTCCATCCTGTCATGATACCACTTTCTCTTCAGCAAATGCTCAAAGATTAAGTCAAATGCAAAGAAATCAAATCAGATTTTTATATGCTGACATTTTTTTTTCCTCCAAGGAAACAATTTAAACTGTTTTTAAAAATATTCTCTCATTGAATGAGAAATTGGAATCTGAGAAACACCGGGAAAAAATCTACAAGTCTAGAACACAAAAAAATCTGTTCAGGCAGTTCTGGTAACATCATCAACAATATAGCATTTGTTGCAGAGACTTATGCAGAAGGGATTAATCAGAAGCCTACTATAGCGGGTTAACTCTTCAAATGGCCTGCAACTCTTTAAAGCTGACACTAGCTGTAGCTGACACTACTGCTAACAGTCAGCTTGATAAGGTCAAGATAAATTATCTATTTGGATAAGTACCCACACATTAGGTGTGTACCAATATGAATGCTACAGTTTATAGGTACTAAAATATAATATTATTTTTATCTCTATGGGAGGAGTAAAGGCAATATAGGACACCAGACCTCTTTTTATTAGCCTTCTCAGAATTCTTCTCAGAAGCACTATTAACTTTTAATAACCTTTTCAGAATTCTCAAAAACCTTCCATTCTTTGCAAACCTTCTTCTGTTTTTCTTTTTTTTTNCCATAATTTCTGTCTATCTTGTCAAAGGACAGAAAGTTTCTGATGGAAATTATTTTCCCTGATAGCTTTCTTGATTAAGCTTTTGCTATGAGGGCTGTCAGTTTCTCTCTTAAACAAGACCCTGAAGGTCTCAGTAAAAACATTAAACAGTGCTTTGCACAGACACTAATTTTAAGGAGCTGTTATCTCTAGTTTCTGCATACTAGGAGCATAACCAGACCACTTCCTGATCATATCAGCTCTGTTTAGTAGACCTTCATTCCTGTTGTAGTTATATTTCTCTTTGGAAATTACAGTAAGAGGTAGTGAAGCACCCATTCTAACAATCATGTCCTGACAGCCATGCCAATTGTGGAGGGAAATGTTGTCTGCTGTATATCAAGTTGTACATAAAATCCTTCTGTCTTTTGGGCTAATTTGGAAAGAAATTAGGAGCTTCAAATATTTGGATCCAGCTGTCACCACTCATGCAGAGTGACCTCACTGTTCTAGGCGGAGTTATATTAAGAGCTATTCTGAGTTAATTCCAAATAAGATGATATGTCTAAATTATACAAGCCAGAGTTTGTAGAAAGAGAGAAAAAAAATATCATTAGCATAACTCGTAGAGCTGGAAAAAATAGATAAGCTTTCAAGCAATCAAAAATTTTCTGTAATAGAGTCAGCATACTTCAAAGCTAATTACTGGCTGAAAAAATTGCTCTCAGCTTAATAATATATGTTAATCAGTTAGACTGTGAGATAAGGTAGCTGCTACCTTGTAAAGCAGAAGACTGTTTCAAATGGAAAGAGATACTAAACTGTTTATCTTGCTAATAGAAAGAGAATTGGAGAAAAGATTTACATTCTGTGAACTATAAGATACCAGCATGGAAGTCAAAGAGAGAAGACAGTATGTTTAAAAAAATGCTGCTTCTACTGGACCCATGATTCTTATTTAGTCTGTTGGCTACAGAGATGAAATCATGCTTTAGCAAGGTTACAGTATGTTTGGTTTATGATATTGTAATCAATAGCCTGGAAGGTGCACGTCTTAACATGGCTTTAACTGGTAGAAATCCTTTGTTTTGACTTTGGTTGTATATTAAGATGTGAGATGGAATCAATGGGCCACTTATCCTTCCAGATGTTGAACTGCATTGACATAAATTTGCTTTACTGTTGGCAACTTACTCATTTTCACCGCTCTTAGAGCTTTATCTTTTGATAGGAAGTCTTTACTGATCTTGTGTTCAAATATGCACCTGAGATTGTATCTTTGTCAAGGCCATTATCAATACCATGAATGATATTCAGATTTGACCAGTAAATTACTTTCCTGAGCGGAGCTCAGTTTCTTTGACAAATGTACTCTTCAACAAATGGTGATTGGCAATGTAAAAGGAAGCATTTGTTTAAGTCATGTAGATGACTGAATAAGGCATAGGCCTGAAATTCATCCACTCTGATCCATATTTACATGGTTGCAGGAGAGCTTGGGGATTTTCTACGTAGCTGAACATACATTAAATGAACAGTCCAATGAACTTTCATTTCAGCTCAGGTGTTGTCAAGACTAATTTTTATTTTGCCACTCTTAAGGGAATTGGTTTGCAGAGTTAGTTCATCCATTGAACACGTATATTCAATGTACGTTGTACATTCTCTGCAATGATGAATCTGCTGCTTTCCCTGTCACTTATTGCTTGCTTCATGTTCTATAACTTTCACAGAGCTGATACATAAACTCTTCTGATGTGGTAGTGAAGGATTATTCTCTCTCTCTTGGACCACTAGGAAGTTTCTTTATGCTTATGATGTCTTTTCTGTCAGTCATGTCTGTATTTCTTAAGAAGGTCTACCACAATTTCCGTCATTCCTTAACTAATAGAGGCACTAATCCTTCAGTAACTGGGAAGAGCATCACAGCTGGCATCTTCATTAAGAGGACACACCTGAATTACCTGTTTATATTTTTCATCTTGATGAGCTATTTCTGGCTCCAGACACACAATTCATACTCTAGCTTCTTGAAATGCACACTGAAACCAGTGTGACAAAAAATTGTGCATTTTGTATTTCCTATTATGATGTTAAATTGCTACATGATCTTTGCAGCTTACCTTTTTAAAATTTAAGTGGCTAGGAAAGATTACTATGTGTGGTGTTAGAGCCACTTTTTCATTTTTAGTGACTGACCAGTACAAACTAAGGCAAAAGATGATGACTAAAGTAGGAAATTTTTTTTTTGTGCAGTCCAGCAGTGTTACTGCTGTGTTAAGCCCTGCACAAAATGCATTCATATTCTCTTTTCCATTTTCTGCTCCTGAAAGTTTTGGGTTATGGAATAAGCTTAGATGTCAGACACCTGCCTGCATTTCAGCTAGTTACCATACGTTATTATTTGCTTTTAGCAACTGTAATTCCTGTATGAGTTATCAAGGGTGCATTGACATATCAGATTTGAGAAAGGGTATGCTGCTATACTGCTTGTGAGTATTACAATAGCTAGCTTAATTTGTAGTGTTAATTTTCCATTTGTGTGCTTCTTATTGACATAGCACTTGATTTTATAATGAGGACAGCTCGAGCATGCTTTTTGTCACTAAAAGCAGAACAATCCTTTTAAATATTGTGTTGTCAGTCTAAGCCTTCATGAAAAACCTTTTATACAGTATTGTGGACTTGACTAGATAGGTATAACTTTTGTTATACTAGTGGGCATGTATCAAAATTTCCAGATTTATTAAATTTGTCATAAACTTCAGTACAAACTCTCCAACAGTGATGCTTCCATTAGTACTAGTAAAATAGCACTAACAAAACCCAATTTTCCCTCCTAAGCAACACCAAGGAACAAACCAGCAGTGATATTCATAGTTAACCACCTGATTTTCCAGAAAGTGTGTTAGAGGCATCTGAATATACACCAGTGAGAGCTTGTGTATCTATGTGGGCCACTGTAGGCACCACTGATTTAATCCATTTCCTTGCTAGGTATAAATGTTCTTTCTGTTGATTGACACTACCATGATGTAACTCATGACTGCATTAAAACTGCCTATACAATAGCTTTCCATAGTGTGATGATATTACAGCATCGTTAGATGGCATTTTAAATTAATACCCTTTGGGTGTTTTACCTCCTGAAGGCTTTAATACTGCTTCTTTTGGCATGTTGATCCAACCTACTAGAACGGGAAGGGTAATGAGACTCTCATAGGATAGCAAGTGAAGAAGGTGACTGCAAAATTGAACTGACAAGCTTCAAGGTGGTAATATTCTATGTACATTGGTGACAGCTGGTTGTAAGATTTATACTGAAAAGAAGTGGTTCTCCAGCTGGAAAGTATTTGATAAAAGAGGAAAAAAAAATCTTTTTTTGGCATCTATCTTTGAAACTAATCACATCCTCCAAGAGAATTGTTCTTTCCAATAAAAAACCATATTCCTGTGTTGCCAAAAATGTGACTGTGTTACTAGGAAATTGTAGTCTAAGTATTCTGAAAGCCTACTTTCAGAGTAAAGAATAGGAAAAGCCTCCTAACAAAGGTAGAGACAGCAGTAAAAGAGCTAATTACTGACTATACCAGGATATGTAAATAGGACTGATAGAAAGGTATCTGTTAAAAGAAACATCTACAAGGATTTCAGATTTCCAAGAACTTCTAAATAAGATGCTTGATATGGTCCTTGATTCAGCATGTAAATTTTTAATAATCATGGTCTATCTTCTCTATTTACGTTTTTATTTTATTCATACCCTTTTGGTATCCAGCTAAATAATATGGTTATCATATACAATGCATACACATTAAAAATATATCACATCTCCACATTTGTGGCTGATGCCCCAGGGATTTTGCAGGCCAGATGTTCATTGAGGAAAGTTAATACAGTAACATATGAAAATGGAAGGGGTCAAGTCTTACCTTTTCCATTCCTATGAAGTCTAGAGAAATCAAAACAAGAACAATTCAACACAGTGAAAGGCTGTGTGTTTTACTAAGGTAAATTTTACTTTATAATGATGACCCTCCAATCAATGCTTTCAAATTTGAAAACAGCAAGTCTACAGCCACAATTAAACATAAATAAATAAATAAATAAATAGACCCCACCAACAAAAAACCAAAATCATCTGAATTATATTTGGGGAAATCTGAAAATGTCTATAAGCATTTGTTATGCAACAATTAAAATTAAAATGATGAGTTATTCAGGATGAGCTTCATGTTTTTTGCCAATCTGAATATGAAGAAAGCCTATGAAAAGATGTCACAACAACTTATTTCAACCTGATTTTATGAAATATCTTCCTTTTTTGACAGTGTACCCTTTACTTATCCAATACTGTAGGGCTATCTAGCTTTCTATTCTACATCTTTCTCACTCTATAGGTTTGTACTGTATAAAAAAATGACTTAATTCCATGATTCTGCATCTCATATATATATTCTGGAGAACAAGGATGCATATCACAGATCTGAGTGTATCTGATACATACATATTTATTAAAGTTACGTGTTCTCTGTAGGCCATCACACTTTACAGGTCTGTTGCAGGTAAAGATGCAACATTGTGAAAGTGTAATCTCCTTTAAGTAGCAGGAATTAACCTTCAAGTATCACAGAAATTATAACTATGTTCTCTGAGGAGAAGCTGGCATTTTTCATTCTTCTGTGCTCTTACCTTGAGAGTATCAAAAGAATTTTTTTGTTGCCTGAGAGGAAAATGTACTGTTCACACATTATACATTAAAATGACTGAAAAGGATGAGGAAAAAGACAAGTTGGTAAAATTATCTAATCTGTTATTGAGGACTATTTGTGGATGACACTTTTAACTATGCATTCACAAATAATTTAGACCAGAAGGTTGAATATAACCAGTCATCTCAGGTTATTTCTGAACTGCTACTTGCTTAATATTTTTGGAAGACAAGGCCTTTGGGGCAGGCTGCATTTCTCAATACATCTAAATACTGTAGAAATCACAATGTGCAACAAGCAGAATAAGAATCTTAATTGATTAATAAGACTGGAGTGTCTAGAACAAGGTGAAGGAAAGACAGAAAAGTTCCCATGAATATTCAGTTGCCAATCAGCATAAGTTAAGAAACAAACATTTAAACCTCTTCTTTAAGAATCACAAAATTATATAAATACTTGGTAAATATCTGAGGTATTTCATGTAAATGTTGGTGTGGGATTTTTTTTTCATTCTCATCAAGCACAGACAGAAACAGAATGTGTCTAAGTGTCCACTGTGTCTATTCTTCACACATTCCATAAGACTGATGCTCACAATTATTGGGCATATTGAATTTCTTCAAGACATGCCTTCTATTATTAGAATGTGCAGTGAGAACAGAGATAAATGTTTTTAGCAATGACGTTTGTGAGCTAAACTACTGTACATCAGATCAAACATTCCTCCACTGTGATGGATGACTTCCCTTCATTTCTAAACTTCTGAAGCCGTTCTATTTCGTTTCAAGCTCTCTTTAATCCACACTTGAAGGAGCCAAAACTACATTCAACGTTGTGACTGCTCTATATTCCCCTCAGATCTTTCCTTTTATTTTGTTACCAATGCTATTTAAAGGTTCTCTGCTAGAAAGCTTAGAATATAAAAATGTTTACAGGTTAATTTTACATTCTATATGAAATCTCTATGATAAAATAGCAAATGTCTCAGTAGCTAATAACCACATAGCATATCTTATGTTCCTCTGGCTAAGGATTTTTTTTGCCTTTGGTGAAATGCTATATTAGGTCATCAGATTAGGTTAGCAAGCAAATTTTCTTCACCTGTCACTGTCTTGAAAGTTAGCAAGTAAGAGAGGGGCTGCATAAATACAAAAGCCTGCTTTTTCTTTACCTCAAAATTTAAGAATTATCTCCGGTATATTCAGAGATATCTGAAGAGCTTTCAACATAAATAGTAACTGGAAGCCCCTATTTTTCAGTGTAAATGCTTTGAATCTGCTACTTTTGAATCTGATGACACTAGGCCTGAAGAATTACTCATTATCTTGCAACTGACCACCCTATATCAAAACACATAGTTTTGAGCACTTGCCAAAATTAAAATGTTTCCATGTTGTATTTATGTTTGGTAGTGTGTGGAACACACAATCATAATACCATAGAATTCGGTTTTCACCATCTCACCACTCCCGTCTGTAAGCTTATCAGTAAAAGCTAAACAAAAGGGTATGCTTAGCAGCATAGTTCAGATCCTAAGGCATTGGCCTGGTGTTTTGGTCTCATAAGCATATTAGGCAGCTTTATGGGATTTGTGTTTAACAAAACTGTAAGGAGATTAATTACAGCTGCTTAAGCCACTGAAAAGTAATGTAAAATCAATTACTTTTTTATTGGCTAGGCCAGACCACGTGGTAGCAGGCAGGGCAAAAATCAAGTGAGCATGGCACACTTGCCCTGCCATACAACTTCCCATTACCAAAGATTTTTCAGATATGTGGAGAAGATCAAGAAATAGAGGATAATGTTAGTTAATTTTTAACAAGGGAACATTTTTTAATTCAGTGATAGCTAGACATAAGGCCTTTGTAGGACTATAGCGGTCTTTTGTATTTCACTGAAGACTGCTGAAAAATTCTGCAGATAATGAATAGAGGTCTAATGTTTTCTCCCTGCAGATAAACAGCCATGGATTTATCATTTGATAATCAATGCAGAGTTCAGTGGGAACAATTCTATTTGTCTGCATCTAGTACATTATAAGATATTTCACAAGGCATTTTAAACATTTCATCATGAGAAATCAGATAAGATTTTACTTCCAGAGTTTCAAAACCAAGACTGAAAATATTTGCTGAGTTTTTATCTAAGGATATGACTGTAAAACAAGTAAAAGTATAAAACTCTCCCCCCTTAAGTTTGTTTTTCTCATATGTCTGACATCCTTCTTCTTCTGTGGTTTCTTTAGAACGTAGAATATTTCACTGTGATTTAACATACATTTATTGAGAAGACAGACTAAGGTTCCACTGGCCAGGAGTGCATGTAACCAAAACAGGAAGAGGCTGAGCTAAACTCTTCTCTCTTCCTTCTCCCAGGTTCAGATTATACCCTACAGCAGAAGGCCTACTCTCCATGGCAAACCACACATAGCTGACACATACAATGATGCAAGTCTGCATGGATGGGACAAAGACACGCACTTCCAGCTGCTCCAAAGCAGCATAAAATCTTGTTAGCTGGAAAGGAGGCAGAGTGCTGCTACAATGCTGTGAAAGAACCAATTTTATGTGGATTGCTAACAGGAAGATAATGGGTGTGTGTGTAAATCTTATAAACCTAAGACTGCTATTGGTGTAATGTCTATTAAATTCTTTAGAGTTTTTCATGTTCGATGGTGACTCCAAATCAAGTATTTTGTGACTTGGCCCATCAGAGAGTCTAATTCTTGGTGCAGAACATATATGCTAACTGGAAAGGGAGTCCTGCTGTGCTTTTTCTCATTTCATTATACAGCCCCAAAATATGTATTTGGAAGAGTGCACTTTCCACCAATATTTTAACTGAGGTGAGCTAGATACATGAACATTGCTATTACACAAATTCAAAGGTGGCTGAGTTGTAATTGTACACTGTTTTGGTCACTGCATTTTTTTCCTCAAACTTCTCCAGCAGCAGAAATTCTAAAGCATTCCACTCTGATGAATATCAATATACATAGTTTTCTCTACAGGAGAGGCAGGATATCATTAAAGCAGGTCAAAAATGCTGGAACTCTTACTAACAAGACAAACTTGTACTTTCTAGATGCATTGATGGCACATGTCATGTTACTTTCCCGAATAACATATTACTGTCGCTTCGTAATAGCATATGGATAAAGGTAAGCTGAGATAATTCTTGGCAATGGGAATATAATGTCTCTTCACAACAGTGAAACCATAATATGATGTAAATATATCCATTAGTAAAAGGGTCAACAAAAACAGTGCTTAGTTTTAAAGGTGTAAAGGATATTACACAGTTCATAAATCTTGCAAAGCTATACTTCAAGGATATAAATGAACAATATGATCAATTAAATTCACTAAATTAATTAGGTAGCTTAGAGCAATAAAATATAGATTCCTTCAGGAAACTCAAATACCTCACTGTATACTTCAAAATAATTTTACCTTCCAGTGTAAAAAAGATCTTATAAAACATTGCTGCCATACCCCAAATCATAAGAGCTTTTTTTTCTGGAAAAACAATAAAGATAACCACAAAAGTAAGTCTTGAAGAAAAAAATCCTGAAGAATAAGCACTTCCTGGGAAGCTCATTATGAAAAGAGAGACTATGCTCTGCTCTTGTACAGGCCAATAGATTTTACCAGTTTGAAAAGCAGAGGAATGACTTGGTTCTGCTGCCACTTCCAAGCAGGTCGGAGAGCATTCCTCTGCAGCCTGTGGCTGTGTTGTGCTTTGGGGATAGATGGAGACTCCATGAGCTCTCTCATGTGGATGCTTCAAACACTCTCTCATCTGGTAGTTAGGAAAAAAAATTGAGTGCAAGCAATTATGTAAGACCTTCCGGCAAAATAAACAAACTGTCTGTTTTCACCTCTTCTTCATTTGCTTAAATCAAAATACTCAAATAACAAAGTAGTAATTAGGGAAGGACTGTTCCTTCTGTCATAAGGTCAGGAATGTGAATGTCTGCTTTTAAGATAAGGCTTGGCAAAATAATTTCTGGCCAGAGCCTTGGCACACTGAATTAGATAGGAATCTAATTGTGTCCTTTTTACAGCTGGTCTTCGGATATTTATCTGATGAAAGAAGTCCATGAAGTTTCCCATTCAAGCCGCTAAGTGTCATAACAGTCTGAATACCTAAGAACAATATCTTGGAGTTAATATATCCCTTCTAGGAGTAAGAAAAAAAAAAAAAAAAGAAAATGGTTTAAAAAATGCTCTTGATTTTGGTCACCTACTGACTTATCATCTCCTGACTAATCCTCCATGAAGTTGAAGACTTAGTGGTTTCCTCTTACCCCCTTCCTGACTGGAAAGTTATATTCTTCCAGACGGGAAGCAGGAGCAATCTTATGTGACATACACAATCATTAACAAGCACAACCAACATTTTGAAAAATGAGCAACAACAAAAGCAAATTACAAGGTTATGTACATGTATTCCTGAAAATTATTCCCTAATTTTTAGTGTATTTCTATGAAAGACAATATAGAAAGTGTTGAAAGAGAGATATGGTGTCTGCTTAGATGAGAACAAGTAGATAAGAAGTGGCACATATCATGACAGAAGATTTTCTTCTTAGCTCATTACCTCTGTTTTTTTTTCCAGTTTCTCCTTCTCAGCATAACGGTGAAATGTGACTGAAGCAATAACTGTGATTAAAATGTCAGAATGCTGTCTTTAAATGTCCATCGTATGTCTCTTGTCTACTCAGATAGGCACATACAGTTGTGGAGGGAAAATGGTAACTCAGTGAGGCTGAAATTATTACCCATTTAAAAGATGAGGATTATTCTTTGCGGCTTTACTCCATGTGAGAGTCTGTAAGCATATATATACAGAGAGAGATGAGGGAGTGCATTAGGGCGTGTGTGTGTTTGCGTACATATGCATGTTATATGCAGTATAATAGTCTAGTCATAAGAAGGCTTATTCTTGCTGGGATGGGTGACACTTCATATATATTTGGAAGCACAGCTTGCCTCCTTAGAAAACTGCAGTGCTATTATTAAGCAGTATTAAGCACTGAGTTATTCCGACTATCTGCAACATAAAACATTAATGAAAATTTCATGGTCCCTTTTTGCAGCAGGCATGCTAAGTAGATTCTGTGCAACTGCATTATGGCTGCATTTGCAATTTTATAGTTAAAAACATCTTAGTACTTTAATAATTAATCCTAATACGCAGAGGTACCTGTGTATTTATAGCACTCTGATAAAATAGTCTCCAGAGCAGGAAAGCTGTCAATGAAAAAAGGCAAAATATATCTCCAACAGAAATTATCACCTTCTTCAGCTTTGAATAATGAAACTAATGTTTAACTAAATTGAATTCATATAAATTATATCAATCCTTTCACAGTACATGGACTAGCTTGTTCTCTACTCTTCTCCAAGACGTAGCTATCCTGGGAAGGACACTAAAAGACTCCACCATCTATGGCAGATGCCAGGGAAGAAGCACTGCTCATCCTGTGCTTTCACAGAAAAAAATTACTCACTTTGTGAACAGTGGAGTTCCTCTATTTCTTTGTCATGATAAGTGCTGCTGAGGAAGTGTAGAATGTGGTAGGACAGCATTTGCCCAAGTTTGCACATGAATTCAGATTCATGTGGTAAAGGGCATCAGATCTTTCAGCCTGATGAATAAAAGGCAGGCAAATACCATTTCAAGGGCATCCTTCAGCTCATGGAGTGCAAAAACAAGGATCCGAGGTACATTCAGACTACGAGTCACTTAGGTATGAGTAAATCCTTGATCATGGAGTGTGCAGGCAAGCCAAGGAGATTATCTTCCTGCCAACTCCTCTTGTATATCAGAGAAACAGTAATCAACAACTAATGATTAACCAGATGATTCTACCACATGATTATATCTTTTAGTATACAGTTGTTATCTGGAAGTAAACCAATCTCTCTAACCATTATTTATATTTCTGTGGCCCAAAGATGTCCTTGCATGCCATCTTTTACAATAGTTGTAAAGAGGGCATCTGTAATATAATGATGCCCTGTTTTCAATGGAAAAGGGAGCCATTGCGCTGAGATCACTAACTACAACTGCTGTTGCTCTTTCGCTGTTATCTCTCTGTGTCTACCTGGTATTTCTGATTTTTAGACTTCAAACTGTAGTATTCTGGAGTATAGCCTTTGTAAGGCACACCGTCTTCTTGTTAAGCACCAATAAACACTACTTCTGTGCTAGAAAATAACATGGTAAGGCCTACTTGCCAGTCTTCAGTCTGGAGGATGCAGCAGGACTACCACCTATACCTCCAAGCTTTGTCCCATCCCAGGACAGTCTTACCTCACTATACTGCCTTTAGGCACTGTCCCTGACTTGTTCCGTCCCTTGCAGCACCCCCAGCCAACATCTCCACCATCAGGACTTGGCACAAACCTGATGCTACCTGAGGGATTGTGCTGATGACTGTGCTGTGGAAGACCATTCAAACGTAAGTCTCTTTAGATGCAGCTACAGGTGCTTCTACAGCACTATGGGCCCCTGACATGCATTTTGCTTTCTTTAACCTGCAGTGAAAGTACTGAGATTTAGAAGAAGCTCTCGTCACTAGTAAGCAAGTCAGAAGTTCCTGCTGCTTCATCACTATGTTCTGCATCTGTGTTTCAGGACATAAAGAAGTACCTATTATGTAAAAGGCAAATCAGATGATTATAGTTAATTTTTCCAGTGATTCCAGAGTCCTACAGATTGAATAGATTGCTGTATTGGTGTTACTGCTTTACTTTCATATGTAGCTTGTGCTTCTAGCTATCCAGTCTGTACTCATCACAGCTGTTTCTGATCACATTTCTACCACAGGCAAAATACCAGTGTCTTTTTATTTTCTTTATTTCCCATGGAAAAAGAATACATGATTCAAACTGAATACCAGATAGATAAATTAGCATCACCATTCTCTTTCCCGTGGATAGGCAGTAAAATTCCGTTATTAAAGTAGCATGAGGTTTTATGAAGTTCTTTGACATCTCTAAATCAGGGAAAGCTAATTAAGATAGATAATTCAGATATGAATGTGAATTTTTGAATGTTTATTCTATCTGAATCAGAAGCCTCAAATTCTCTACTCACTTCTCTTGGGTGGAATTTTACCCATGCCAAGCGAAAAATGAGGCAGTCACACAGGTCATTCATTATTTGCCAGCCACGTACTAGATTATAAGAAGTAGAAAATATGTCATTTTCAAAAGCCAACTTAATGAACAATTGAAATAACTTGGCAAACTTGGCAAAATTGATGACTTGTAAACCGAGGAGGAGCTCTCCGTTTTAAACATACATTTTTTTCCAAACAACAATACAGAGTTCTGGTCAGTGTCATGGAGGTCCAGTCAGAATATTGCAGTGATTGCTTCCAAAGTTCTGTTAATTTATTTAAGATTAGTTAAAATGTCGAAGTCTAAAAGTTATTATTAGAAGCTGGTTAATAAATCTAAAAATATTGAAAGTTTTATTACTGCAAAGATTATACCTGTAGAATTGTACAAACATAGACTGTTCATCAGAATTGAAATATTTTTCTAGACAAAATTTTGTGCAAATTTAAAGTGATTTTCTATTCTTTGCTCTAATGATATTTTGGTTATCTTATATCTCTAAATGTCCCTAATTTTACTGACATGAAGAGATGTGGAAAAAAAATGAGTTATAAAGCTGTATCCAACATTTTTTGTTAAAACTCACTTTGACATGCACTTTCATATTCAGAAACACATGTTCTTCAAGTTCTTACACAATTTTTTCATGAAGGAAAAGAAACCCTGTGATTTATCACCCAGTCAAAACTGAGTTACACACCTAGCCAGATGAATATTTATGAACCTTTCACTGTCTAGATCCTCATCCTGTACTGAATACAGTGGAAACACACTGATTTACATCATCTGAGGATCTTTCCTTAATACAGGAAATCTTATCAGGGATGTTTTGCAAGCAAAAATATTCATTCTGAAATATTCAGTCAGCTCCGCTATTAATATATCTATAAACATCACAGAAGTCTAATCTGATGAAGCTGTTGTAATGCTTTTAGCACCACAAGTTTTACCACTCCCTCCTAAAAAGTAATACCATCTACAGCAAGAACTTTGTTTCTGAATGCAAATAAGACTCTACAATGTGTTCAGGAAACCTGTTGTGTTTAGCTAAGAGACCTCAAAAGACTGGGAATTGGGGGTAAGAGTGAAAAATAATGTGCTTAGGAAAGAAAGAAAGAAATATTTCAATTCAGTTGGTTTTTAAAGTAATTGATGTGGTCTGCTGCAATTTAATGGTTGTTTTCTCAGTTTAGTATCTAAATATTCAGATATCAGTAATATTTTAACTGAATTAAATGGTTACAATTATACTTATCTAATGTTTAAGCCATTTAACTTTAAATGGGCATTCCAGATTTCATTTTTTACTGCCCTGCATGTTGGTAAACAGACTAAGGAATACTCAAAATACCGTCAAATCTAATACATAATTCTATTGAGAAGAGATTTTTTTCTTCAGTCCCGAAATGCACCTTTGAATACAAGGAGCTGATAAAGGGCAAGCACCAATCAATCTCACTTACAAAGATATTGCTGAACACAAACCCCCCTTAGTAAAAAGCAAGGAACAGTTTGCAGCAAAATACATTTGCTTTTGAACAACCAGACCAAANTGTAACATTCATTTGTCTAAATTGTATAAACTCTTATTTCTAAAAAAAAAGGGAGGCAAGAGGGAAATCAAATGAAATTCTGCCTCTCTCAAAAAAGGAAATTATGCCTGACATATGTCAAAATTCCACCCCAAGAAATATAGCGGAATGGATTATGAGAGAAATGATCTCTACACTTCTGCAGCCAATTGGTGTTGGCTCTAGCTCAGGTATGTGACAGGAGGTCACAAACTTGAATTGCCCTGCTAAAGTGCTGACTTGATAGAAAAATCTAAGCTTCAGTTGTTGCCAAACTGTTTCCTCCAGGTAATAGCTGTTTATCTATTTACATGCTCTGCACACTCTCTCTCCTGTAAAGCTCTGCACTTCTGTCAGTGTTGCCACAAACTACAGTCAAGGGACACCAGTTAATGGATTGATTTATGTTGAAAACATTACCCCTGTAAAGAATTAATATGCAGACTTCATAATTTTATATTTTTCCAGTACATATTGAAGCATTCTAATCACAATTCCTGTGAACACAATCTTTATTCTTAATTAATTTGTTATTTGGATATAAAAAATACACAGCACAAGCCCCTTCCCTGATCTTTTAAAAAACATTTTGGGAGAACAATACTTGACCATAAGTTAAATACAGATTCTTTAAACAATCCAATGTATAAGACTTTGCTTTCATAACCGATTAAGTAATGAACAGTCTGGATGCTTTGTGGCTAAGAATGTACAATATTTTCTTTTGTTGGAAAGTATATTTTATAAAGATCAAATGTCTGGACTAAGCAAAAAAGAACGAAGGGAAAGTAAAGCAGAATGTCATCAGGAAGGGTCTAACTAAAACATTTGATTTACTTCCTTTTTTTATTTGCTTTTTTAAATATTAAATACAGTCTGAAACTCTGTGCTAAGTAGAGTTTTTTGTGAAACCAGGTTTTGTAGGCTAACTGGTCCCTCATTTCTTAATATATCAATGATATAAACACGAAGTGACTAAAAGATTTATTATATCCATAAATTTTGAAAAAATGGGACACAATATCAAGCAAAGTATCTTTAAAGTGGATTATCTCAGAGGCTCTTCAAGGTAGGCCTCATTACTGTTTGAAGATTCTGCTTATACAGAAATCTTAGTGAGGATATTGCTTGTCACTGAGCTAATGTTTATGCCCAAGCCAGATGTGCACGACCCCTTCACCAAACCGTTCTCTGATGGTGAAAGGTGGTTTACATTACCACAGAGCTGAAGCTGTACAAAGTTTTAGACTAACAGCAATGGAAAACTACTTTCAGAAAAAGCAGCCAAAGCTAACGCACTTAGGGTATAGGCACCCTGGTGATGGCTGGCTACATGTGACACTTTATCTCCCTGTGAAGAGGGATCTTCAGGCATGGAATTAAAAAACAACAAACAAACAAACAAACAGACAAAAAAGAAACATTTTAGATGGCTTTGCTTTGCTTCTTTTTTGTGCTAAAACACGATACATAAATAAAATATCTTAGCTTAATACAAACGCTTCCATAACTATTCTTTCCATCCAAGGTTTTGTGCAGCCCCAAAAACCTCTAGCCTCAGTATAGGATTGCTTTCAGCTTTGGCTGACTAACCTTTCCAGAGTCACAGATCACAGCTACAAGACGACTAACCCAATATGGGCTTGTGACCGAACTCTTTAGCAATATTGGATTCTGGCTCATCAGTTACAATTTAGGTGTCCCTTATCTTCTGGTACCTTTCCAGGGTCCCTACTAGGTGGGGTTTTCTCTCTACTGTCTGCTGCTTTTCCCTTCAGTTCAATTCCCTGACCTGCTTACATTCCAGTGTTGGCTATCCTTCTGCTGTATACACACAAGCCCAGCATTTGAAGAAAGTACTTGACATACCACATTTCTGTGTCTTGCAGACTGGTCCAAAGACCTATCCTTGAATCTTTGGAGCGCCTTAATCTGGAGACATCTGATTTAGCTCTTCAGTCCTACCTATCATGCCATCTCTAGAAAATTAGGCAAAAAAAAGATACTCTGGAAGGGACCTTGATGTTGGAATGGAACCAACTAGCGTGGAGCTGAACAATTCTTCAATCAACAAGCAAAATAAGAAAACAATTACTATTCTGTGATTAATCCCTCTCCCTCCCCCTTCTTCAGCATTTATAGATGCTGTGTTGGATTTATGCCATGTTTTGTAATATGCAATACAGTTTATTTAGAAGTGGGGCTTATTAGCACAAGACAAGTGATGCAGCGAACGCAGGATGCTAGTAACCATCCATGTTACCGGGTACGCTGCCCCTTGAGGACAACCCTGAGTTGTAGTTCATTTGTAGAAAAAGTTTCAAAAGAACTTTCCAACAGGAGGTGAAATCTCCAGAAACTAAATTACAATATTCCCTTACTACTCAAGCTTATAATGGAGAGTGGCCATTGAATGACCGTTAATAACAACTACTAGCAGTCAGAACAAATCATGGCAATTCCAGCCATGCAGAGGAATAGGCTGACATATTCTGACAAAGCAGAAATATTTATAACTGAATTAACAGTATAACCCTATAATCAGGGCTCAGAAATGACAAATTTTGTTCCCACAACACAGACCAAAACATCTTGCGCGGAGTGCAACACTGAAAGCCAGGGTATTGGCCCCTTGAATCTCTCAAACTTCACATCATTGAGGAGAGCACGTGCTTAAATTCAGCAGCTGGCATGTGGCCATTCACACATACCAAGGGGTGAGGCAGGTGCTGGGACCTCAGCACTGATACGCAAGGTTACTTCTGCACGAAAGATAAAAATAATGTTGTTTCCTAAATGAAATAAAGTATTCCTGAACCATAATGAGTTTGGTGAATCTGACAGCCACCCCCGCTGTGATTAATAGAAAGGACGGGGAACCACGGGATTCACAAAATGCAGTCACCCTTTCCTTGTCTCATTTTTCTATCACTTTATTTAATAACACTGCAAATAAGAAGACAAAGCCCAGTATTTTTAAAAAATGGGGTGGGGAAGACAACAGCTGCCTGAAAGAGTCCAGCTGTGTAGCCTGGATTCGGCTTTCAGGCACGTTTTGTGCAAAGTAAGTGAAACTGAAAGCTTGTAATAAAAGACCAGCGATCTTCAAGGTTTCGCAACTTGTTTTGTAGTTCATAAGGAGGTTTGCTAAGACCATGCTGGCACAGATGAGAAACAGAAGTGAAAGCAGGGAGGAATTTGCATACAGAGTGCAGATTTCATTGTTCGTGGCAAAGCTGCCCTTGATTTGCTTCAATCATGGTAACAATCAGCCCAGCCAACTGTTTACATGCTCTCCATTGTGCTAGTGTTGGCTAGGAAATGGCAGGCGCAATGAGATTTGCTTTCTGCTGGCACTCT
Source organism: Nycticryphes semicollaris (assembly GCA_013400055.1). Classification (NCBI taxonomy): domain Eukaryota; kingdom Metazoa; phylum Chordata; class Aves; order Charadriiformes; family Rostratulidae; genus Nycticryphes; species Nycticryphes semicollaris. The sequence goes on from VXBJ01003066.1 coordinate 40,635, forward strand.
GGGGAGCAGCAGGAGTTCACACACTTGACAGACAGACAGACAGGCTGACGGGCCCCTCTTTCCAAGAAACAAGAGAGTGGCTGGCTTGCTCTGGAGCTGTGGTATTTGTGGTGATGCAGCCAGGAGCATTTGTGGCTGAAAACAGGGCACACAGCACGGTTTAGGTTCCAGTGGAGAAAGGGTGAGGATTTAAGCGAAGTGGAGAATTTAAGGATTTAAACAACCACCCCTCCTTGCCCACCTACTTACACCTAAGCTACTCTTTCAAGTTTTCCCAGAAAAAAAGCGGGTCAGGGGCCACGCAAAACGTATTCATGCATAAGTCACAGTTGAAAAGGGTTTAAGAAAGGGCTGAAACTCAAGCTGTACTAAGGAATATGTAAATAGTTGTTCTTTTCCTGTAAAAGGGATGGCACTGCTGCTGCTGTCATAGCAACAAAGTCACAGCTGTAAATATAATAAGCTTGCAAATTTAAATATAATCACAATCACACAGAAGGCCCATGAAAGGCAATCCTCCTGTCCTCCCCCCTACCCCCCCGCATTCATGGCAATCTTAATGGGTTTAGGTTGATAGGCTTTTCCTGGGCCCACCCTGGTCTGGTTTGAAATGCATGGATGAAAACACTTCCCTAAACTATTTGACAAACTTACTAGAAAGGTTTACTCTTTACTCTCTGCTTTCTAGAACAACAAAAGACGTCCCTGAGTAATAAAGAAAGGTTTAAAGTTGTATGATCAGAAATTGTTGGTAAACCAATTTATTTTTAAAAATTGCATAATTTAAAGAATAAAGAAATATCCTATGGCTGAGGATCATGGCTGAAATAGGTTGAGAGTGTTCATTTATTTTATTTTTTCTTTTATTTTAAAGTCTTAATTATGCTCCAAATCTTCACTGATTTCTGGTGAAGAAATCTCAGTCAGCAGTAGTCTTACCATTAGCCCACCTGCTAGAATTATGTGATATGTACCCCTGAAAAACATACTCTGCTCTTGAAGTAAATGGGGAAATATGATGACTAATCTACAGACCAGAGGAGTGAGGGTAGAGTTCCTCAGCCAAACAAAACACAAAGGAATGTATACTTGAAAACAGAGAAGTAAGACTGGTGCTATCAAAAGGACGAATCCCCCAGTAAAACAAAATATCCAGGAATATAATTTAATAAGGTAGAAAGCAAAGTAAGCATTTTACACCTCTATTAATTTTTCCTTACAAGTTTTCTCTGCAAATACAGAAAAGACGAGAATCCCATTTCCTTTATATGGATTGTTAAAGTTTTGTTAGTTGTGATTTATTTGTACAGGTCTGACTAATGACTTGAAATGAAATGGCTATAGCAGGGAAATGATAAATTATCTAATGTATAACACTGCTTAAAAACCTAAACATGTGTTTATAGTTGCTGTTCTGGGATAGTTGCCAAAAGGACGTTTTACTTAACAAGTTATGTTAGAGTAAGTATTATTTTTCCTATAAACAACAAAAAACGTCTCCAAAAATAATAAAATTGGGGGGTGCAGAAGGAGGACTCTCATTTGCCTGCTGCTAGGAAGCATCAGGAATAAGATTTTCAAAGGAATTTGCATGCTGTTTTAATTAAAAAATTGTTTCTTGATATCATCTGGGTAGAGTTTTCAGAAAAAAGTACATGCTAGTATATAAGTGCACCTACTATATAATCTAGCTATATGATAAAGAAGCAATTCCTCAGCAAGTAAGGCTGTCACTATCGGCAAAGTCAGTTGGAGTACAAATGACATTCATGACAATTCTTTGAGGTAAAGGAAAAGAACTGAAAATGTAGAAATGTTATTCTTGAGGATTCATTCTGTAACAGTGACCGTAATATACTTGAAACAGTCTTAGTAACTGGAGAAAAAAAAAAAAGCTTGAAGTCTGCTACATTAATATTTATAATAAAGACATTCACTTGAAAAAAAATAATAATAAAAAACAGCATCTAAAAGTCATTTAATTAGAAGCTCACTGTATATATACACACCATCAAGCTACCAAAATAATAAAAGGCATTCTACAAAATCAGAAGTAGCATTCAAATGAAGAAAATGGAAAAAAAAGTTCATCAGGTTAAATATAAATCATAAATATAAATCATAATAAGACCAGCCAGAAAATACTTTTCTGAACAATTTATTAAAGGCATAAAAAGTATTAATAAAAACATTTTGAAAAAAAACCCAGCAACCTTCAGAAGTAGGAAGCTTGCTGAGAGCCAGCAGGGCCAATAGATAATTGAGTTGAAAATGATAACTGAAAGACAAAAAGGCAGAAAAGCTAAGTGGACTCTCTATATCCACATTGATGCGAGGGTTTGGGGGATTCCAATACCAGAGTCTGGCCATCGAGGGAAGTGTCCAAAATAAGCACTCATAGAATCACAGAACCAGAGAATGGTTGAGATTGAAAGGACCTTTGGAGGTCATCTGATCCAATTCCCTGCCTTAGCCCCCTCAATTATAGAGAGGGTTTTGGAAAAAAAATGGCCAGAAAGATCATTAGCACCAGACATTATTTACCTAAAAAGTTAACTGAAACTCAAATACAAAATAAATTATTTACCAATGTGTTTATTTTGTTGTTTTAATTAGCAAGGTAACAGATTTGATGCAAAATTTTTCAAGGTAGTTAGGACTGACCATTGATCAGCTGAAATCAGTATTCATGAATGCAAAGCAATATACCTTGTAGACAAAAATAGCTTACTTATATACATATATGAAGATGCTCACTACAAGATTTTAGGGAGCATTGTGTACCATTTGAGGAAAATATCGGTGCTAAAAAATACCATATGTAAAGTTCAGATACCTAAAAGAAAAAGTAATAAAGGAAAACATACAAGCAAGCAAACACAGAAAAAAATTATGTCTGTTGTTGAATGGTGCGGGCTGGTCTAGGTTCCTTATCTCAAAAGGGATATAGTTAAGTGTTAAAGGAAAAAACATTGGAAACAAGAAGGACTGGAGGTACTGAGCAACCTTCATTCAAGAAGAAATACAAAGCAATAAGCGAAAAGAGCAAGAGTCCTTATGGTGGAAAGGGAACACCTAAAAGATAGTACAGTACAGGTCAAGAAAATCACTGTCTCTAAGATCACAAATGAAGTCGTGATATTTCTTGCAGTGTCCAAGTATGAATTCATACAATGAAATTATCAAGTAGCATGATTACAAAAATAAAGGGAAGAGCTTCTTTCTATGCATTGTGCTAGTAGTGCCACAGGATGTTGTGTAGACCAAAAATAGATATAAACTAGAAAAGGAATAGGTGGAGGAGAGGCTGCAAACAGGCTAATAAAGACAGTGGCCTGGATGCAACCTAGTGCAAAGGAAGTCCTTAAATTGCTAACTGCTGCAAGCTGGGAAGGTATTGAGAGGGAAGAACTATTCCTTACCTACTTTCTTTAATATTTGCTACTGATGACTACTGAATGCAGGATAGTAAGCTAACTAAACATTTAATCAGAGCAAGTGTAGTCATTTTTACTCATATTTCTAAGGAAACAAAGTGAAAACTGATGAGCAGATGGCCAAGAGATAAAAAAAAAAAAGAAATGAGAGAAGTTTGTCAAAAGCAGGAAGGCTGTGAAAAAATCTGTTTAAAAAGATAGGGAATATCATAAAATGAGTTATTAAAGAGGAGGAACCAGACCAAGCCAACCATTAAAAAATTATAATGATTTACCAAGTTGAATGGGTCGCTACACTAAAGGGATCCAATATTGTCTTTGTTCACATAACCACCAGGGATACACCCTTCTTCTTCTGTAAATGGAGCAACTGGCTAAAGCAGTTTTGTATAGTTGCACATCCTGAACCTAATTTTTCAAGACAGCCTGAGGGAAGAAGGGATGGGAAGAAAATGGAGGATAAATGCCTTATTCGAATGAATAATATATAGTACAATCATGTCTGAAACGCTGATAGAAGTATATATTCTCCCAGTCATTTAGAGGTACTGTCCTAAATCATACTGAAATATGTACTTAACTTGTATTTCCAGAGAGTAATACAAATTAGACATGACCTTTGATGAAAAGGCCAGCAGGCTGTGAGGAAGTTCTTTAAATTACATGACTCCAATAGTTTCAAGAGAAATATATAGGTGAGGATAAAAGATTAACAGGGGACGCATCTTAACTCTAGTTTTGGGGTCAGATTGTTGTCCTTTATCTCTTAATCAGTGTTTTTGTAATAAACATTCACAGTCCATTTCTCTCAGTAAGAATGTCTTCAGTTACCAGACATGGGTCTGTTAGGCAGCTCCATTCATTCAGTCATGTCATTTCCTTGTTTCATTAAAGACAGCTTTCATTTCATAGGCTCAGCATGGGTTTGTGTTTGGAGCGGGGGAGGAGGAATTCAGCTCACTGTGTTAATAAAGCCATGCATGGTTCCAGTCCAACTTGTTATCTTTATAATTTTACCCTGCAAGGACAATTGTTTTCCATTAAAAATAATAATAATAAATTCTAACTCTGGTACTGTTGAAAGGCAATCGTTCTGATCACTTCCTGCCAACAAAGGGCTACAGTTGAGAGCGAATGTTTTACTGTGGTTGTGGGTGCTGGGGTTCTTCCTTTGATCAGTGCACACAGGAGAGATCCGTGTGTCCAAGTGGACCTGTGCTTTGCTTGCTTTGTCCCTGTGCCTCAAAAGGGCTGCTGAGACTGCAGCAGGGAGCAAAAGGGCCACGTAATTCCTTCAGCCTCCCTTTGATGGTGTGTTTAGTGGCACACTGTTCCTGCTAATATGCTTCTTCAGTGTTAACCTTCATGCTGAGGGGACAGACACAGCTCCTCCAGTCTCTCTGACAGCAATATTTGAGACTCATTTCCTTTGCATTTTCTGCACTTCTCTGCCAAAAGGATGCTTTATGTACTTCGATTTTTTCAGGATGAAAGTGCCAAGTCCTAAATTGGGCGTTGTGACACAGAGCTCGGTTATTCCTAAAAGTGTGATGCCAAGCTCTGAGCACAGGTGACAGCCTGGGCATGGCCCAGGGCTGAGAGCTGTGTCTCAGCTGTTTTCTCCCTGTCAGATGGGTGCTGGCTACTCCAGTCCAAGAGGGACTTCTTAGAAGTTGGCACCTGGAAAACCCAGCTTTCTCGCTATCTTCCAGTTTGAAGGCAAACCCAGCTTCCTGCCCTCCCAAATGTGTCTCATGTTACGGGTCTCCCGTGTGGATGCTCTAATTCATCACTTTAATTAGGTTCACTACTACTAGATATGTGTGTACCCTGGATTGCCAGTTAATTCTGCATTCATTTTTAATGGAGAAAAATGTGTTGGTTTCCTGTGGAAAAACAAGAAGCGAAGATCTCAAGTGAAAATATGAGATAGGGTCACAGAGAAACAAAACCAATAAAATTCAGTCTATATTATGCTTAAAAGCATATTTCATTCTTAGCTGCCTGGGGACCTTTCTTTTAGAATTCCTCCCCACTGAGCTCTACTCTGAGTTCAAATCGGGGAGGCAGAGGATGGGGCTCCTGTACATTTCTAGAGTTAAACTGGCTTTCCTTGCTCTCACTGCTCAAAAATAGAGCCATCTTCTCTTATCCTACCTGTTTATTGTTCTTAATTTCTTATTGCCAACAATTTCTCTTTTCAGTTCACAAGAAACAGTCCATGGGACTCTGGGTGAGGGACAGAGGTGCATTAAGTTCACTATTAAAGCAATTTCAGAGGGGGCACAGTATGACCACTGCTACAACTGCTGTAACAGTGTCCTGGTTCACATTACAGGCAATAGCATTGTGCATATGTTTGAAATTGCTCTCAGATCGAAATGGTTTGAAAGTACAATGATAGTTTTAATGTGCATCTATGAATGAAAGCAAGAAAACACATCACCAAGGTGAGTGGCCAGTGGTCTCAAGTCCACTGAGACCAGATAATGTGAAAACCTTGTTTCTCCACCCTTGCTTTCATCAATGCCAAGAATGTGACAGAACTAGAGTATGGACTCTTCTTTTCCAATCAAGTGTCTCATGTAGGCCACAGATAAGCAACACTTGACGATATTCTGTGTGATCCAGATGGCTTAAAGCATGGTGTAAGTGTCCGTGTTCTCCCCTCAGTAGCATTTTCTGTGTTAAGCGTGCAATACCTTGGATCCTACTCTTGAGCTAATTCATGATACCTCACCAATGTATGACACCAATGGTAAGCCTTCCTTTGATGCCTTCCTTTTTGCCTGAAGAATAGGATCCTTTTTCACACTTTCCTTCTCTAAAGGTACAATTGGCTTTTTTTTTTCACTATTTGATGGCATGATCCCATTCTGGGGAAATTTGACAAGAAGGAAATGGAAACTCGATAGATTTAAGCTAACCACACAACTATCATTAGCAACTAATACCAGGACAAAAAACAGATGAGAAAATTCAGTAGCAAAGCAGGAAAAGTGTGAGAAAGAGGTTAAGAGATAGATGAAAAGAGAAATTCTAGAAGCTACAATTTAAAAAGCAAATACAAAGAAATAATATAGTTGGCCCTTACAGACAGATTAAGAAATGGGAACCCAGCCAACATGAGGAATGGAGAACAATATTATAATTGTTTCTTGAGAGATATGGCAATGGGCCATTTAGCCTGCTTGTTTTTACCTTGGGTCATTGCCCAGACTGGACAATTAAAAGGATATTTTTGTCATAAAACCAGTCATTTTATTTCACTGCTGTTAAGAAAGTGTCACTACCAACTGTGCACGTCGATTTAATCTGTAGTTGTAGGTTTTTGTGGAACAAAAAGTATTTGCTACAGTCCACGAATGTCAGAAGCACAGCCACAGTGTGAATAGTCTTGTCATATCTTGAAGACTTTTCAGATTTAGAGAATGAGTTTCTAGAAAGTAGATGAAATCTCACCGTCTCTACCTCCCCACAATGGGGAAATTCTAAATGCAATCTGCCAGCCAAAATTTCCCTTTATGATCACCTACAGTTTTCCTCTCTCCCATCTTGACTGTTGACATTTGCCAGAAGCACAATGAGTCTTTAAATAGGAACTTCTGAAGACTAGTGTCATTTATTTTCCATCCTAAGCTAAAGAATGGATGGCTGTGAGTATATAGAGTTTTCCATTCAAGACTATTAGCACATCTGTTTTCCAAGGATCCTTTTAAAAGTTGCTATGTTTAGCAGAGAAGTTATTTTAGTTGTGTCAGATCCCACAGGATTAAAACATCTCTGACATTGAAGATTTACTATAGGTAGAGTTTTTAAGAATTAGAAAATTCAGTTTGGGTAAATGTATTCTACTGGAATTAAATATTAAGTCTTTTGTAAAGGAAGAAGAAGACTTGAAAGACTGGATTCAAAAAGGTGTTAGGCTCTCATGTTGTGGGAAGTGACTGAACAGCCCAGTTCCACCTGTAGCTGAAGGAATTTAAGTCTGTGGTTTCCAGCTTCCAAGATAGCATCTTGTTCATTAAACTGTGAGATCATCTATTACAGCTGTTGTTTCATGTGAAATCTTTCAGTTGCTATTCAGTGAACACAAGGCTGAGAACAAATCTTCTGCTTAGTGAATAAGTATTGAACCTGGAGGGAGACACCTATATTCCAGGACACTTTTGGAACAGCCTAAAAGTCCCAGAGTGACTTAAGCTCAACACCGAATTTACCACTTGGGAGCCCTTAAAGGTGGTTTTAAACAAACTTGTCATGGAGAGAATGGAAATGAGAGTGAGAGTATAACACAACATTGACTTAAGGCAAATAAAATGAGCCCTGCATTTTTTTGCACCTGAAAGAATTTGGCATATTTGGGTTAAAGTAATCAAGGATTTTAAAAACAGTAACAATGAAATGGTGGGTTTAGGCAAATTTATAATTTCTCAGAAAAAGTTTTTCTTGCTATTTGGTAAGTGTTCCTAAGTGTCTAAATATGAAAAACAAATGTAAAAAAAATATTGAAAAAGCAAAACAATAATTATATTCACAGGGGTCATTTTTCACAATTTGCCTGTCTCATACAAAGACTTTTGAAGCGTTGGCAGTTTCTTAAGGTTTATATTTATATTTTAATACTGCAGTTCTTAAAACAACTGTCTATGCCTGATTAGCACTAAGAAAAGACACAGGGAAATTTATCCATAATGTAAAACAAGTAATTAAAAAATCTCATTGTCTCTACAGTTTGAAGTATAAAAAAATAAATCACGGAGTAGGGCATTCTGCCTGAAAATGGGTGGGAAATTTTCTTTCCTCATTCCTCCAACTTCTAGTTATGAATTGATCAAATAAAAATATACAAAATCAGGCTCAAGCCCAAGACCAACATATCTTTTTCTACCTATTCTAATTTTCTGACCATACCCTTAAGACACTTATCAGCAGGCCAATGACTGCATTCCAGGACTATTGTAAGCCAAAAGAAAATATAATGCAACCAGTTTATTCTTTTTACCTATTCTATTTTGTCTGGTCATCCTGTCATGAAAAACTGAAGTAGAAAGAAGAAAAAACAATTAATCTGGGAAAGTAACTTCTTTTCACTTATTATCAGTGCAATCCTTGGAAAACACCAAGTTCATTTGAGCCTTCTAACATGAAGGGGAGATGAAGGAGCAAAGAGGCATGCAGAACAGTTTGCTAAGCATCTTGGGACACAGTATCTTTGTTGCCTCTGACATTTAAAAGCTAGGAGTACCAATTATTTTCCCAATGCACTAGAAGTTCTGTGGGATCCTTGGGTCCACTTTGTCCTAAAATCAAAGAAATATATAGTCCTTTGGATCAACCCCACGCTCAAAGCAAGGCCAGTCAGAGCAAGTTGCTCATGATTGCGTCCACTTGAGTTTTGTCTCCAGAGATAAGAGTGCGCCACCTCTCTGGGAAACATGTTTCAGTCCAGACACCCTCACGGTGATTTTATTTTCTCCTTATGTCACTGATTTCCCCTTGTCTACACAGCCACTCATGTCACCAGTTTGGTCAGGCATGACTTGCCCTTGGTAAATCCATGCTGACTGTTCCCAGTCACCTCCTGCAAATGGCTTCAGGGAGGATTTACTTCACAATCTTCCCAGGGACTGAGTTGCTGATCGCCCTGCAGTTCCCTGGTCCTGTTTCCAGTACATAGATAAGACAATCATCTTTTTTCCACTCTTTAATTATGTTCTCCTTTACTGTGGGTGTTGATTTTCTCCCAGATGTGTGGTCAGTAGGCTTGGGTGTCTCCTTGGTGATGGCAGTTTGACTCTTTAAGGCAAGTCCCCAGAAATGCCATGAGAAAGATGAACTCCACAGCCACCCACCCCACACCCTTGCAAGGTTGTTCCACAGAAGAAGGTTTCACTCTTTCAGTGAAGTAAAACTTTGCAATAAAAAAGAAATCTCAAGTTGTTACACTCTGCAAAAATGCAGGATAAATGTCTTCCTAAGAGTTACCCAACTAGTACAACAGTATGAACAGGAAAAACAAGGTTGTACTATTATATGTCTTTGTTCTATAGCGTTTAATGACATTGTTTGTAGGTACTAAAGTACTGAAGTGGTGAGAATCATAAAATGTGTAGGTATTACAGATAACAGAAAACCTTTCTTCTGTCACATTCCTGTACCTGTTTGTAGCAATTAATTCCACCAAAGTGGCAAAATTATTTCTGTTAAAAGTAAGAAATAAATCACAGTTCCTAACTGGGTTGAGCTGAGGGACAGGAGGTTAAATTCATTTATCTTTATAAGGACCTTATTTACAATTGGCCAATTAAATTACAGTGTTTTAGGAACTGTTTCTCTCCTCAGTCCGGTTAGTTCCATACATTGTCCCTGAAAAATTATTGGAAAAAGAGGAAACCATTGAAAAAGACAGAGACTGTAAATTTCTTTCCATTTTGCTGTATCTAAAAAATGGTCAAAACCATACATTCTCTTATTCATAGGCAGTGCTGCAACCTCAGAGGAAATCCATGTGAGTCTGAAACCCAGTAGATCTAAAATAACCACAGACATCATAGGCCTATATTTTATCCTCAGTTGCTTCCAAAACCTCTTCTAATTGGATGAAATAATGGCACTGAGGTTATGAATTTATTGTCACGTAATCTGTGAACAAAGAATTATATCATTCTGAAAGCAAACAGTGATTTAAGGCACCGAGGAGCAATTTCTGCCCTGGCATTTTGCATAAACAATTGCCATTGTTGAGCTCATGCCCAGATTTAAAAATAAAACTTGGTCCAGCTTCTGGCAAATGATACCCATTAGCTGTTGAAAAGGATAAAGCCTAGACTGGATGCCAGGTCTGATTTTGTGTCACTCTTATTTTCATGCTGAATGTTGTACTCACATGTTGTATTTGGTGAGGGTAAACCTGATCCAGAAGGCAACATGCAAAACTTAGACCCAGCTGTGAGGTTCTGGGTAGAAGTCCCATTGAAAATCACAGCAAATACTTCATCCCTGCCTTTCAGACTGCAAGCTTTTTATATAGCATGACTTTTACCATATGCCTTTATAAGCCAAGCACTTGGTTTGATAGGACTACCAAACAATCCTAGTTTTGCTACTTGAAATACCAGTTTGTGACCACTAGGCAGATTCAATCTCATTAGTTCTGGACACTAAAACTCACTTCAACTGTCTTAAATCTATTTATTATATTCTGCTGTTAAATTAAATAAAATCCATTTGTTTTCCTTTTCATAACATTTATCAAAATACTAAAATTTTTCTTTACTGCTAAAACTTTTTTTTTAAATGTCTTTATCAGCTCTTTATTTTTTTATTTCTAACCTGAGGTAATTAGAGTAGTATTCTTCTTTAAAAAATAAAAAACTGACCCTAGTAGAGAAATATGATATTATGTGGTAAAAACATCCCTATTCAAAAATGTATACTTTTGCTTAAAGCTCTTGAGTGGCATGAAGCAGATAATAGCATAATCCACTCTCCATCATCAATACTCCATTACAGTAGTCTCAGTTTCAATTCTGCTTGAAATTAAATTGCAAAGGAAAGAAGTGATTTTGAAAAGTTTTGGTCATGAGATAGATTTCTTCTATGTGTGTGTGTGTGTGCATGTGTGTGTGTGTATGTATGTATGCATGCATGTATTGAATTTAAGAAAACAGCTTTCTCTAAATGAAAGCATGAAAAAACCAAGGAAGTAATCTTCTTATCCTTCCCCTTGGCCTCGTAATATACTAAATGCTGGACCTAGAACATGCAGAGTGGGAAAGCATACAGGACAAAATTAACTAGATGGAATCAGGGATTAATTTCCTCCTGGCTTATGATTGTTCTTAAATAAAAAGTGTCTTAGCTAAACTTTTGTGAGAAAAAAAAATCAGGTGAGGTACGCCGCACCTCTACAGCTGGAGGTAAATGTGGATTTTAAGTAAGAGAGAGCTGAGTTTATACTGCCCTGTAAAACTTCTCCATTTTTAAATGGAATTTTTGAATAATACTGCTGAGGCACGTGAGCTCTCCTCAGCCATCCTGTTAACTCCTAACCATTGGCAACTGGGAGCCTTTTCCATTCAGCACAGCCAGAGACAGCTTAAATTAATAAAAGGGAGCAGGCCAGTGGTATAATCTGATCTACAGTAAAGCAGTCTCTGGTCTGGAAACATCTGACTCTAACATGAATTAAAATCTGAAAGTTTTTCTAAACTTTTGTTGCCTTCCTATGTTGCTACAGAGGTTGCAGTTCACGTTTCACAGCACTGATGCCAGAGTATTTTTCTTTTGTGGAAGCTCTTTCCAACAGATTGTTGAGATGCTAAGAAAATTGATTTGATATAAACACAAATGTACATACTGTATGTGATTTTCTGCATCAAAATTGGAGGTTCGGGGTGGACAGGGTGCGAGAGGAGAGGAAAAGCCTGCCTGTAATGATCCAGAATAATATCAAACATGGGACTAACTGGAAGTGCACTCTGCTGTCTTAAGAGCAGGCAGCTCTGTGCAACAGCATCCTTTTATTCCATGTAGTTGGATCTGTTAAAATATTTTTAAATATTAGCAAGTGAGTATCACTATATGTTTTGTCACTTGACAATCTTTAAAATCTCTTTTCCCTCAGTGTCAGCAGCAGGGGCAGTCAATGTGTAACGAAGTTTTCTAAAGCCGAATTGTCTTTCTCCAAATTGAAAATTTCTTAATCTACTAATTGGATTTTATAGCACAAACTCTATTTCTTCACATATTTCTTGTTTTACACATCCTGAGAAGCAACAAGAAATTGCTTTTAAATGAGTTTTCAACTGTTACATGTCAACTTGGACAGTACAGAAAACATGTGAATAGATTTTCCTTTTCCAAGAGGTTTTAATTAGTGCCAGAGAATCCATAAGGCTCTACACAAGTTATGCTTACACAAAACTATTTGGGATTTTGGCTGGAACTTTCCTTCATATTCTTCAGTTCCTCTGTAACCCTACTTCTCATCTTTTGCCTCCTTTTTTTCTGTATTTCTTCAGTATGTTCATAACCTTTGAGACTTTTATCAAAGAGCTCAGTGACTGGGGCAGATTTTTGATGGAGACACCTATTGAACTTGGATTATGTGTGATGAGGGCGAGTACATTCCCAAATGCATTGCATGACCACAACAACGTGGCTTTCCTCTGGGCTGGCAGTGCTCAGCAGGCTGAAGATCTGAGGTATAAATGGGCTGGAGTGGAGATGCTCAGATCATTTGTAAAAGTAACTTTGGAGCCTTTCTTTGGAAATTGTCAGTGTTTTGAGCCTTGATGGGTCAAGATCTACATCCCCAGGTCCTTCCTGTATCCTGGCCTGCCCAACTGAGATTTTCAGGTAATCAGCTGCAAGGGCTCAATGCACCTCCTGAAGTGTAGGTGCTTAGAATGCCATTGAGACGATTACCTGAAGGTCCTTGAGGTATCCGGGGATTTGGTTTTGCAACTGTGAGATCCTAATACTCCTAGAGCAGCATTTATGGAAGCTCTTTATACCATGATTTCAAACCTCCTGTTTATACAAGAACACTATCCATAATTAGGGTTAAGAGCCCCTTTATAGATTTGAAAATAGAGGGAGAAAAAAAATGTTATTTTATCTTTTTTTTCATACAAATAATCATTAAGAGCAACCTAGAATCTGCAAAAAACTGAACAGGGTCACTCAGCCAGAGTTTCTGAAAATGAAATGAGAGACTTCAGGACAGCCTGAATGTATGTAAGATTTTATTCTTACCTTTGGTTGCTTTCCTTTCGGTGCTATTTGGATCTCTAGGCATATGCTTTTTTCCCTCTAATATGTTTATGCAAATATGCTCCACTTGCTACTTGCAAGTGTTCACAACATGACAAGTCTTCTGACATATTTATGTGACATACCTTTTGAAGAGATGATAGGGACATTACACCACCACATTTGTTATAGATGTTATAGATGAGAACTGTCATGCTTTCTATTCTAAAATACTATTTTTAGAGGGCTTATAATCCTGCAATAAAAATTATTTTTGGACCTTAGTTTAACATACCTGATTGCTATAACATATCTCTGGATATAATGTGAGAAAATATTAGTTCAGTAGAATCTAGACATACATGTCAATGAATATACACAATTTGCAAGAAATGGGGGTTTGCTCACATCAGTATTCTTTAAATGTGTTTGCAGCTGGTTTCAACTCTGCCGTAACTACATTGGTTTTAGGACACAAATATGTGCACATCTGTGGTAATTTATATAAAAATATATTCCTCTAAGTGTGAAGAAAGAATATTCCTATGATGCAGGTGGTTTTAGACAGAAGATGGTAACAATTCAGAAGACCTGTTAAAATGCAACTGATATTGTATGGAAAAAATAGGAAAAAAAAAGACCTCAATAGCTTGCTGCTGTAAGATCTCATATGTTTCCTCTGACATTCCAGGCACAAGTTAAGGATATTGCACAGACAATTGCTTTTTTTTAAGTTTTTGTGTTTATATTCTTTAATTGTATGGAAATGGAAAATACTTGGAAAATACTCCTTAGTCTCTTAGAGACTCAGTTTTGACAGACATTGTCTTTCTGTGTTTCTGTCTTTTCGTTGTTCTTTTCTGAACAATGCCTTCAGTTCTTCAGTTTCTCACATAACATGGCAGCTTCCTTTTACTGGTGCTAAAACCCGTGGAACTTTGTAATTCATTCCAGATACTTAACACCTGAGAAATTGATGATGATTAGAAGTGGTTATCTCTAGGACACCATAAACTGAGGAAAAAATACCACCACCCAGCATCCTCTGAAATTTGTCTGAGAGGAAAAGCCACAGTTAGTAAAACATGGAGTGGACTTCTGACCACCATGATCCTCTGCAAAACCTGGTTGTATACAATTGCAGTGAAAAGTTTCCGCTACTATAAGAGTCTAATCACCCAACAAACTAGTAATGTCTCAAAACCATGCTTTTGCCCAGAATCTTACCTTGGACATTATTAGGTCAAGGGGATTTTCTGAGATATCACTGAACCTCTGTTGCTCTGAAATTTCAGAAACCTGGAGTGATGTCACAGTTGCTTCTGGTTTGGGCAAACAAAAACCCCCATCCTGTAACAGGTGGGAAATATGAACCAGTCTGTTCTGTGTTCTTACATCCATTCTTCTTCATTGCTGAAATACCCTAACTTCAAATGACCCACACGTAAATATGCCACCACATCACACTTTTACATGCCAGGTGAGCCTCCAGGACCTTTGTTCAAGGACAAGTCAACTCAACGTTTAGTCAGGTGAGGTCACAGCTCCCCTGGGAAGAGGATGGATGACAGTCATTCCACCAACTCAGCAAAAAAGAAGTTGTTTGAAGGTTTCTCTGCTGAGATCTTGAGCACAGGACGAGGATTCTGTCTGGGTACCACCTTACACCTATTCAGTCTTTCTCCTTTGTAGACTTTCTAATCCCCTAGGTGCTTGAACTCCTTAAACACTGCCTCTTTTCACCATAAAGCCTCCTGAGTCACTGGCTTTAGGTGCTTATCCATACCAGGGAGCACAGAGAAACTGGTTTCTACCTACTAGCAAGGGAAACCTTTCACAAAACCAAATGCTGGTGGAAGCACTGGGCCAGGAAGTGTGGAATCACATGCTAGGACTTTGTCCATATGAGTACCCAGGAACTGGTATCTCAGGAAAGCAGCCAGAGCAACAGGCCTTGGGCAATCCTGGCAGGGCACTCAGTCTCCCTACTTGTCCTGCAGCTAGCAATATGGGAGTTGTGCATGCAGAAGGAAAATGAGAAAAGAAAGAAACTAAATCTATCCTACAAGTTAAAAGACTTGGATAGCAGAGGGGAGAGCTGTTTCCAGCTCCTTTCCCTGTTCGCTTATAGGATATTGCATGACTGCAGTACAGAGCAGAGGCAGAAGCCTGTATCCTCCACTGGTCACAGACTGCCCCATGGCTTGTGTTCATGAAGGCTTGTGGGTCCAAGTTCACCAGGGAAGTTCAGGGTAACCTCCTTCCTTTCATTTCTAGCATCCAGAGGTTCATAAACTACAGTATTTATGTAAGATACACCTTCTTCATCTTCCCTCCACACATACACATACATACACATACATACACATACACATACACATACACATACGCATACACATACACAAAGATTGAAGTACAGCTTGAAGATTTCTGCCCTGGAGTAAATGACATAACTAGAAGGTTACTAGGAGAATGGCAGGAGGTAATGCTACTTCTTTCTTCAAAATAAAGTCAGGCATGATCTACTAGGTGGCCATAAGGCCTCACGTATTTCAAAATGCTTATGGATGCCTGCCATTCCCAATTGCTAAGGTGAGCCTTCAGAAACTAAGTGTACTGCCTCTTCCTTTAAGATTTGCTTTTCTCCTTTGAATTTAGGAGCTTAGTTCAAGGGCACCAGGTTTCCCCCTCCTTTCTCCCTCTTGAAAGATATTTAGGAGCTTTGCTACCTAACCCGGACTTGTATCCTGAATTAACCCCACTAAAAGTGGCTTTTGGGGATAATATGATTTGGTCAAATTATTTCTAGATTACATTGCTCCTTTTAATCTAACACTTTATTTTAATGATAGGAACAAATTAATATTTGGGCAAAAATTAATTGATTCTTCAGACAAGAATAAAAAATATTCATGTACATTAAAAAGCAAAGGCCTTGTTACAAATCACAGTCATAAAGAGGGAAAATTTTAAAAAAAATCTATGTTTTGGAGATTTTGCTACGAATCATACCAGCCTTAAATGGGAGTAAGGTTCTTCTATTTTATCCTATGTGATTTTTCACGAAGCGTAAGTCAACACTCCTGCATGGGAAGACAGCCCTCCTTAGCTTCCACAAACACACATGTCCACTGGTAAATCTATGCCTTAGTCCACCTGCTACCATGGCATCACGCCCACTCACACTAGGTGTGTAGATCACAGAAGCCAATCAACAAATCTCTGGATGGCTTGTGGATGTTAATACACAGAATACCAAAAGGCGGGTTTTTGAAGAGGCTCCTGGCACATCTTGTGTTTTTAATGATTAGGATCTCACCCTCAGGGCTGTGTGTTACCAGCTCAGTCCTTGTAACAGGGGACTGGAGCAGATGGCTTGGCAAAACCAAAAGGCTCTTGCCTTTTCAAAAATTAAAGATTAATTTGTTGTTTTCTTCTAATAGGAAATTTCATGCTGATGAACAGTATTGAGCTGACAGGCCTATATTTCTCCATCCATCTTCTGTTCAGAGAAAAGCATAACCATCCTTATGTTAAGTTCACAGACTGTCTACATCCTCTGATGCAGTGATGAGAGAATATTTCAGCACTCCCAGCTATTTTGCCTGTGGCATCTCTGCTGCGGTTTCCAACAAGGATGATATCACCATGTGTTTATGGATTTATTTGTTTGTTTTTCATGATGTGGGCAGTAGTCTACTACAAGCTGGTCTGAGAACCCCAATTATATCATATAGACCAACCATCTGGCTCAGTATTACTTAACGGTTATATTTTTAGCAGTTACTGCTTTGGGACAGATAGTTATCATGAGAGGCAAAAGCTTCCTATTGGATAACGAGTCATCCATCACCCAAAGCAGCCAGGTTAGTCAGTATCTAGTGCTGAGTCCTTGTAGACTTTGATGGAGTGATCAACAATAGTACATAATAGAAGCATTTCTCAGAATATTAGAGAAGAGCAAAGGGCAAAAGGGAATTAACCCTTTTCTGTGCAGGGGCAATGGGAATTAACCATGGCTCATAACTTTTCTGTTGGAAATACTCTTGTTCCCACCTGCTCACAATATGCAATGATAAAGTGTTTTGTTATTGCAGTTTGGTGTCATGGAATCTATTTTATTATTTAGTCAGTTTCATAACTTTCAAAAATAACTAATTGCTGAATATGACAACAAATACTTAAGTGACACTATTTATCCAACACTAGTAGCTCTTTTTAAAGATGTTCTAAAGCCCACACTCCAAAATCTTTGCTGTTTTGAGCCACAAACCCTCATAGGAGGTCATTAAACATATAGGCAGTGGAACTGCACAGCTGCTCCTCCAGTCATACTGATCTCTAGACAGATGCTCTTCATGTTCATGTGCTGTGATGAATGCCAAAGAAACTATTAGAGAACAGATTGACTTAGACTGGACCGTGATCCTTGGAGAACTGGTTTCAGACTGCAAGAAGAGCTGAGGGGTCACAAAGGGAGCTGAAATCCATGACAACATGAGCAGAGAGAGCTGCCTTTCAGCTAGATTTTCCCTTCCAGCATTTCAGGATGCAGCCTTGCATGGAGAGCCAAAAAACAGCACTAAAGAAGACTTCTGTTATTTTCTCTGCTCACTTGCTTGCTAAATTTGCTGCAGCTAGTTTGGCTGCTTGACTTTGCCCAAGTCTGACTCAAAAAAATGATTCCCAGTCATCTCTGCGTCGATCCCATCCACGTTCATCCTCTGGCTGCTGTGACCTGCTACTGTATCTGTTGGGAATCTTAACAAGTAGCAAAGACAGAGCTCCAGGCGAAGAGTCATTCTCCATCACACTCTTCCCAGGCCTG
Source organism: Nycticryphes semicollaris (assembly GCA_013400055.1). Lineage (NCBI taxonomy): Eukaryota > Metazoa > Chordata > Aves > Charadriiformes > Rostratulidae > Nycticryphes > Nycticryphes semicollaris. The sequence continues at coordinate 58,659 of VXBJ01003066.1, forward strand.
CAGAGGAGGCCTGAAGACAACTTAGTTGTTATGAAACTGAGAGATCACACCTGCTCCTCTCCTCTGAGGCTCACAAGAAAGAATACTTGCCATTATCGGATTTGAGTCCAGGGGCCTGTCTGTCCAAAGAGAGGTGTCATCTGTGGTACATCCCACTGCGGACCTTACTTTTCTGACCTTCATAACTACAGCAGATGTTCTTGTTATGTTGTTATTCTGAGGAAGGGGTTTTGTTGGCCTCTCTGGGCTCCTGGGCTCTCATCCAGCTGCAGCTGTGGAAAAAGGATACATGTAATAATAATAATGGAATCTTCTTTCTGTCGTTTCAGCTTACATCATCTTGGCACCAGCAGCCAAGGTAGCATTAGTCAGTCGGTCACAGGGTTTCTGTGGATTCTTTCTCCAAACCACCATCCTTCTGTCTCCACCACCACGCTGTCTGTGCTCTCATTTACCCCTTCCCAATTGGAATGATTTCAGATCTGGGAAATATCGAGTTGTTTCTCTGCTGACCACTGTGATTTTCCTCAGCTCATATCTCCTGCATGTTCTAACTGTGACATTGCAAAACACAGAAACCTGGATCCATTTAGTTTTGCTGAACTCATGTAAAAGTCTTGCAGTGGGTTGCCTGTAAAGTAGCAAATACATATACTGGCCTTCATTCCATGGGCTTTTTCTTTGGTTTATGTCTTCTGTAAGGAGTAAAATCTCACTTGTTCCTACCAAAGTCTCAAAGAAGATTTTAAGCAACATATCCCTGTACATACGTCTCAAGCAACTTCATCCCTGAAGGATTTCTATTGGAAATATTCTGAAAGGTACCTGTATTGCATATCATTGTCTCTTTTGTGAATAATACACACAAAAAATATGCCCATTGCAACTTCAAGTTGTCATGCAAATGGTCCCTAGCTACTTTGTATGGGGATCTACTGCAGAAGGATCAGGATCTGTGAACATAAAAAATTATAGTGAGGCAGGGGAACACTTGCAGGAAAGGAGGGTCATTCAAAGTATGATATGCAATAATGATGGAATAACCTGTGTAGTCTGATTTGTCAAAAGTATGGAAATGTTACAAGTTCCAGGCCTTAATTTTGCAGAAGCTTGTAAGAGGCCATTTATTTTTCACATATTATAAAGCACTCAGTTAAAATTCAGAGAATGTGTATGTACAGAATATGTGAATAAACATTTACTTGCACATGCAAAATGTTATAAATCTAATTTGATATGCAGTATAGCTGTGCCTTCACAAATATCCCAATGTTTTGATGGTACCAGCATTTCTTATACTGTGCCATCCAGGCAGGAATGAAAGTTAACTTTTTCATTCATCTGTTGAAATGCTCAAAGAGGAAAAAAAAAAATCCCTTGCTCTTAACATTTGTTTTTGCAAAGTTTAATCCATGAAATAAGTTAAATTGCTCTAGCAGATCCATCCATACTGATCAAAACAAATAAGTTCCCTCAGCTTCCTACTTCTTGCATGAAAACTCTTCCCTGAAAACATGGTTTGGCAGGAAAACCAACACCACTGTTGTACATTGACTAATATCAGAAAGAATTAAAATAAGATGCTCTTAACAAAGTACAGAAAAAAACAGATGAAAGGAATTGCAGTTAAGCAGGTAGGTCACAGTCTTGATGAATGTAGGAAGACAAAAAGGACAAGCAATGGTAATGATTTTTCCATGTTAGCAACATCTTAAAGTGTTACCATCTATGTGTTTGTGCGAAGCTTACTGATGGGCTAAAACTAAATATAGTTCCTGGACCAGAGTGGAAATTTCAGGAAAATGAACACTGATTTCCTATAAAAATGGGGAATCCAGAATTATTGCCTTTGGCAATGAATAAAATGTAAAAGCAGACTGTGTTCCTGCAGAACGCTTTATTCCACCTTAAAGATCCAGCATACTCAAGCGTTATTTTACATTAAGAGGAAGCATAGAGGCAGCTATCCAGTCTTCTTTTCTTGTTAGCTCCCCAATGGTTCCCATTTCATCCTCTCTTTCTGTTTCCTCTACCTGTCAGATTCCTTAGGGAAGCCATGTGCAGCTTGGGCAATGCAAGTTGGAGCTCTTTCTCCTTCAGCTTTGTTTATGTTTGCTATTTCTTCCAACATGCTTCCTATTTTTCTGCCAAATAGCACTTGACAAAAGCCCTCTAAAGAGAATAATAAGAAAAAGGCTGAACAGAAGGTGTTTAGTCTGAATGCTGGCTTCCTTTCAGCAAATAGAGAAGTGAGTATGTCTCAGACAACTTTGTAAATCATAAACTCAACCCAAACACTAGAGCCTCATCATATTACACTTTTGGATACAAGCATGGGTTTCCTATGTAAGAAGAGCTTTTCTTGCAGATAGGACCTTTGTGGAAAGAATCTTAAGATAAAACATTAAGAAATACACAAGAGAAAAGGACAAGAAAATAAGGCATTTATGTGGCTGCATTTTATTGTGACCAAGGTTGAACCCTTCTATTTACAGTCATGGAGAAAAAATATTTTCCTGACCACAGCTGAAGAGAGACCCTGACAGGGCTTTCCTGCTCGCCATCTCCCATGTCATCAGTGTTTTCTGGGAGAAGAATTTGAGGTGGTTTTCCACCTAAGTGGTTACAGCTGTTTCCACAGGATCAGTCAGATGGAGTTTCTGCCTCTGTTTGTTTTGGCTCTGATTTTCGGCTGGAGCCCGGCAGGATGACAGTGTTTGCTCAGGGTCTTGGGACTTTGGACAAACATTCCAGAATTTCTGACTTCTTAACATTAATGTTTGATAAATTCTGCTCTTAATTTCTTCTGGAAAAATGTCAAGCCCACTGGGGATTACCCTTAGTCTTACAACAGTCTTTTCTTTTTTCACTTTTTTTTTTTTTTTAAGGGAAGAAGAGAAAATCATTTGCTAGCTTGTGAAAATGAGCATGTTGTAAAAAATGAAGAATGCAGTTTTCTAAAATTGCAGGCTTCAGTTCTTTTGTATTTTTTTTTCTTTTCTTGTTAAGAACACTCTGCTTGACCATAAACATCTACTAAGCTATATCTACAGCTAAAACCTCTTAAAAAAACTGTTCCATGTAGGACGTTAGTTGGGAAGGTTATTATCCAGTAGTTAAGCAGCATTTTTTCAAAGCTGCTGTTTTGATAGCCTTGAAACATACTGCGTCAATACACTGTTGTCAAAGGTGACCTTTAGAAAACAAAATAAACACCCAGGTGAAATAGTCACCCTGGTGGAGAGAATAGCCTTTATCATTGACTTCAGCAAGGTCAGGACTTCCTCCCTAGTACCTTATCTCTTGAACAATAGAAAAGCACAAGGCACAGAACTACATCTTAAGGAACATTTACTAACTCACAGGGATGGATGGATAGATAAATTTATTTACAAAAAAATGCAAAAATATGCAAAAATGCAGAGAATTAAATCTATATTTTAAATATGTTCAGTGTTCATACTGTATTGCATTGCTGTTATTTATACCTACATATCTTTAGTAACTTGTGAGGGACATCTAAATGTATATTGTATTTACATCAGCAGCAGCTGACTTCAAGCTAGCTAGGCAGCTATACCCCAGAGGACAGCATCTGATTTACAGTCCTTAATCACTAAAAGTTCACCCTGCCCAGTCCTGTGGGCAGGACGGGTTCTCTCCAGTGACTTCCACACATCAGGAGATAGGCAGGATTAGGTCCAGACAGATCGGGAAGTCTGTTTAGATTCCAGGTCTCTTCCCCTTTTTTCTCCCCAACTCTTCTCCCTCATTCAGCAAGAAAAGGGGGAATCACGGCCTCCTCAAATGACAGTAATGGTCTTATTTTTGTTGCTTTGCACCAGCTAAAGAACTAGCTTCAATAGTTATTATGAAGCTTTAAAAAATAAACAAAAATAAAGAAAAAAAAAAGGAAAAGGAAGGGATTTGTGTGCATATAAATAGACACAGGAAGGTGGTTTTCTAATTAATATACAAGCTTACACAGCAGCAGCTTTGTTTCACAGTGTTGCAGAGGCTGCAAGCAGCATGGTCCCTGGGCCACAGTGACAACGTCCACCCATCTGGAGAAGTTAACATAAGGAAGAGACCTAGGTTATTTTTTGGAGCCTGATTGCTGGCACTTCCTCCCTAGTATGTTTGTGCTGTCAGTGATCTAGATAAAGCATATATTTAATCTGTGCCCTTACATATGGCTTTTCCATGCATGACAGACATTCATAATATAATCTGGAAGTCCTGAAGAGAAAGCAGATTCTTGCCCATATCTAAAATCTAATGAAATTTGCTTTTTGGTATCTCTGTACAGCTTTAATCACCAGCTTTTCACAATAATTTCCTACTTTCAGAGTAGGAAATTATTCATATATTTGTCTTTTTCCCTTGAAGTGACAAACTTGAGGAGTTCTAGCCAGTTCTGATTCTGACATCCTGATCTGAAAGGATAGGAATGGGGTTGGTAGCACAGGAAAATGTGAGATCCCTGTGGAAAATAGATGCTATGAGAGAAAGCAATCAGGGTGTAAATGAGTGAGTGTGAGTGAGGTTGGAATTTTTTATCTGAAGGCAGAGGGAGGAAAGGCAAAACAGAAGATAAAGAGGACGACATAAAATAAAACAAGGTGGTCCTCAGAACAATGTGTTGGGCATCTGGCTGCTCTGCCCAATGGAAAAACAAGTCATCCTTCCAAATGACTTCCAGAAAAGGAGGGACAGCCATCCTAAAGCCACCACTGATTGATAGTCACAATGCACCTTCTACTTTGGGACCAAAATTTTTATGGATAGGAGGAACTAGAATACAGTCTTTGGCTGTATCTTACACAAATAGCTAGGCCAGCCCTTAGCTTGGAAGATGAAAATAAATGCAATATATGGAATATTTGGAAACATGGTCAATCAAGGCCAGGTAGAAGGCTACAGTGGAAAATAAGGGTTTGAGTGTACAATTCACTTGGTTGTGCAGTTGAGCAGGACTGAGTTACTGAGGTATTAAATAGGAGGAATGAGTGAGACTATTTTAAGTGTATTGTCAACAATATGGCTCTATATAAGTATTCTTTAATACTGATTCCTTCTTCGGAACATCTTTACATAAAGAAAAGATCCTGTAATAGCACATAAATAAGGTATATTAACCAGTTGCTGAGTACACAGTGGAATACAATGTAAAACACCAAGCACATGAAGTGACTGAAACATGCATGCCATGTTTGTTTCGATAAGATTCTGAGCAGCTCCTGGTGACATAAGTCTTACAAGGTTTTAGAGATACTTAGATCTTTAAAAAGGTACAAGTTGAAACATCACCTAATGAAAAAAAGGGATCTTTTATGATATTAATGAAGATCTGTTCATGGGATGAGTGTTTGCTGGTGGCATAATTACTAGAGAAAAAAGTTAGGCAGGGTGAGATCATAAATAATGTATTTATGTGGAATGTGGGTGTGATACTCGTAAAAGGAGAACCAGAAGAATCTGTTACAAAGTTGATGTTTCTCTAAATAAGGCTTGCTAATGTATTGTTGCAATATTCAATATTCCCAATGTATGGATCATAGAGGTTTACTATATTTGTCACCTTTACTTAGGGAAGAAAAACCCCAAAGCCCCAAACTTCCAAACAATATATATTGAATCCACATGTTAATTGGAACACGCTGTATCCAGTTTTCTAAAACCATTGAGTGATTTAATGATATATGATTTTAAGTTAATCCTTTCAAGGCACTGAATTCCTGGACAAAGTTGAGACACATAGGGCAGCATAAAACTTAGTTCTACTAAACCAAGTCCATATAGTACATGATCACATGAAGCAACACAGGCATAAAATATGAAAAATATGCTCACAAAAGTAATTAGGATTCCTTGTTGGACTATAATTGCATATGGAAACATATCCAGAGAGACTGATTGGAATAATTTTCCTCACTAGTAATGGCTAATTGCAACTGTTGAAAATTTGTTGGAATATTTCTTCCAACTACAGCTACTGCTAGTTTATATAAAACAAAGGTAAGACACACTGAAAAGAAGTCAGCACTTTATAACTTGGTTCAGGAGAAATATCAGCATGGCCAGCAAAACAGAACTGTTCCTTAAGCATGCTGAGCAGGTGGGCATATGATAAGAAAGTCAATGAGAACCAGTTTACACATCAGCAGAAGATGGTGTATAAATAGAACTGCAGAGTGGAAATGAACTCTGAGTAAATGAGAGAAAGGTTTTGTTCAGAGACAGGCAGCTGCAGCATTAAAGTTTGTCACATAAAGCAGTGTTACAAATATCATATGATATCAGCAAGATGTAGGAAAGCCAGAAAAAAAATGTTTTCAGGTCTGAGGCATTATCTTCAGCTCTTCTGCAGCTATTTGCAGTAGATAAGCAATTAATCTGGAAGGAGTAACGGTACTGGAAGATAAAGATGAGTCTGCTGTTGTCTTACCAAGGCTGATTGTTGTCATGTCAATTCCAGAGTAGTATACAATATGCTAATAGAAACACTCTCAACAGGAGTAGGCAATATTTTTTCCCACACATAATGCAAAAACTGCATGATAAACAAGATCACACCTGATGCTTCAAAACAGTGCAAATCTGGGGAAGAAGAAATAAGGGAGACATTCTCAGTCACATGCTATGAAACCCTCATGTTTGGCACAAGCCTCTGTCAGCCAGGAATCTGGTAGAAGCATGCTTTTATAATCCTCAGTGCTTTAAAAAAAAATAAAATAGTATAGATTATAAATCATTATATCCTAAATATATGAATATATTTGCCATCCATATGGATTCGCATAAATTCAGGGCCTACTCAAGCAAAATACTTTGGTGCATTAGGGCTCTAGGGAGCTCTTCATAAATTATCTCTGCAGGTCAGGCTTGAAGACCACTAGAGGCAAAGTGTGAAAATGCTGGCAATGTCTCAATGACCAGTGGATTTTAGCTGCCAGAACAGATGCCTTTAAAAATCAAGACACCAGTTAAAACTTTTCAAGAAAATTACAGGAAATTATTTAGTGAATTATTTAATACAAGGATTACTGCACTTCTGTCTTTCTTGCAATAGCTGATGAGCATCAAATTAAGGTTATAAAGGGCAGGTACAATTTCAGTCAGAAAAAAAAAGGCCTGTTGTAAAAGGAAAGAGAGAATAAAATAGCTTCAGTTGCACTGAAAAATCAGTGGCATTAATCACTCTAGGAAAACAATTTGGAAAATACCCCAGTCATTATCACAAGGAGGTATTAAGGACACTAGCACCTCTACAAATCAGTAATTGCCAGTGATGTCTATAGCTAATTATTTACTGGTTCCTGGTGGTTCCCATGGAGCTAATTTTAGTAAGTAGAAAGGATAAAACTGTGGTTGCTAGTAACTGTAATTTGTTGTTCCAGACTGTTTTTCTTTTGCCTTTTAAGCAGCAGCCTGCAGCAAATACAAGGCTGTCTTGTCATTGTTACCTGCCATTCATTGTGCTGGTTTGCTTGTCTCAGAGCAAGGTAAGGCAAATGCATGTTCCAAACAAGTGTGTTATACTAGTCAAGACTGTAAATAGAGAGAGGGCATTGAAATACCTCCCACTGAACCACATAAATAGCTTTGTCAAAACACAAGCTTTCTCTAAGAGAAAAATGTTTCCAGCTGAACTAAAGGTCTTTAAAAGGCAATTGCTTACCGATTTACACTATGTATTCTTAAAACAAAATAAGAATGCCCACACATAAAGGAGAAGGTGCATGGATGGATTGTTTCTCTCATTTAGACAAGCTTTCATGTTGAACTGATCTTGTTTTGAGCTGCTTTTAGCATTCTCTGCCACAGTTAACAGCTTCAAATATTTATTTTAAAAGGCAGAAAATTACAGTTAATTTTATGTTGGCAAACAGCCAGCCCATGCTTCATTTGGGAGTTAGCAGAGAGAGACAAGTATAAGCAACATCCTGCTATCTAGTGGGCTGGTAATTGTAATATAATCAATTTAACAAATTGAGTGTAAAGGAAAAATGCTTCACAAAGGAAATAGCTCAACCTTAGTCTTGAACCTCAATCAGCATCCCCTCACCCATTCTTATGTCACACCTTCTCCTTCTCTAACCAGAACTCTAACCACGTATCCTCCCCACTACATTTGCTTTTTAACACTCCCCCCTTCCTCACTCCCCCAGCTTCCTCTAGCCTCCTCTCATGCTTTCTTTCCAAATTGGATGCCCTTATTTCATTATTTATATTTTTCAGGCATTCCTAATTCTCCCTCCAACTTCTTCACCAAGATCTCCAAGCCCTGGCATGCCCACCACTGGTATTCTTGATATCCAATGATATAGGTGATATGATTCACAGCTGTCTTCTCCTGTCTAAGAGTGCTACACTACCTCATGTGTGTCCAGGGACTATAGGACACAGAGGCAGGTACCACTGAGTAGGTGAACGGAAGGCAGAGTAGCTCAGGTAAGCCAGACCAAGAGGACCACCAGAAACATGGACTCCAACCCATTCCCTGGATTGCTTATGCCAAAGGCTGGTAGGAGCAATGAATCACACACCAGTTTGACTCCCTTTGAAACAAAGAAAGGATTTCAGCTTCATCTTTGGGAATGTCAGTCTAATCCATTTCAGGGCTCAGGAGCTCCCAGAAGAGCATATTTTAAACTTGCTGATTTGAACTTGTGCGTGTCTCTCTAGCTAGGGTACTGCTAATGAAAAAATTGCTTGATGCATGCTAGCTGCCACGGTTTTTATGAGTTAATCAGTGATGCCATGCCTAGTGTTATCAAGGTTAATAGAACACCATCTCAGATAGATAGTTAAGGAGGGCAGATAGACCCCAGTTAAATCTGGATTGCACATCTGAGGTTTTCTTGCATTTCATTTTAATTGCATCTGAACATCAGGTTATATGGACTAGTAAAGAGGTTGAGCTTTCCTACATAAGCAAATACCTGCTTTCAATTCCTTTAGCTGTCCAGAATTTATTTCACTGAACAGAAGGGCTTAGTCAAATATTAAAGTCGGGTTCTGCAGAAGGAACCTGTTTGCCTTCAGCTTTCACTGGATTTATCACAACTCCATTTGCAGCACATTTTGGAAGAACATATTTTAAGACATATTGCTGTACAACAACTAAATCTCAGTGCTGATAAATCACAGATCTCATATCTGGTCTGAAAAGGCAAGAAAAAGAGGAAGGAAAAAGGTCTTTGAAAACTTTTACAGCTGGCTAAAGGAAAAGCATATGGAATTTTGGAGGGACCATACTTTTCCTGACAGTTAATAACAGCTTTCACTTATACAACAGTGTTTGTCAGGATGGATCCCAAAGTGTTTTACAAAGTCCAGCTACTATATGAACAGCACCACTGAAATGCACTAAGCTATCCTCTGGGAGAAAAGGGGCAGCTGGTATTGTGGAGCAAAGGGTTGTGTGAAACTGGATACGTATGAAAGTTCAGTTGTTATAAACTATTTTACATCAAAAAAGAGCTTGCTTGGGTCTGTAAAGGAAAGGCATCTTGACAAACAATTGTCCCACATCTTACTGAACGTGAAAGGAAGAGAGATTTCCTGGCGAGAACATAAGGAAAAAAATCATTGTCTCTCTTAAAGCATCAGGGAAAACTTTAATGAGCATGGGATCATGTTCAAGAGGAAGACACTTTGTCTTGAATGGCTCATGAAAGCACCATCTCCTAGTGTAGTCACTGATTTTAGCCTAACTAAAATGACATGCCCATGGTCTCATTTTACCTGGATCCTTATTCTGGTTATAGGCAGTGCAATCCTTACACTAAGTCCCTTCTGTCAAGGTTTTGTCACAAGCTGTGGTTGAGAGCTGGATGAAGAAGCCAGTGGCATGCAAAAAATAAATTAACAGAGAATCGTGAAAAATTATCACGTCATAAACCGAAAACATGTTGCTTGGTATCCATGGCAACTTCAGAAACCAATGCTCTTTAGCAGCCTTGCCTGGAATCATGTAAACTGCTTTGAGAAAACATGAATCGTGGCAGATGGGTATGTGAAAATAAAAATAACTTCACATCCAATCTATTGCCCACACGGGACACCCTTGAAATACAGTGTGAGTTATACAACCCTACCAGGAATCATTTTGTTCCAAAACCATGATAGCGGTAGCTTTTTTTCCATACATTTCCACAGAGTTAAGAATGGGTTCAGTAAAAACCATGTAATAACTAAAGCCTAGCAAGCAAATGCTCCCGAGCACTCTCTGAGAAGGAAACCTAGCCCTCAGCTACACACAAGAAGAGCTATGAGTCTCTTATGCCAGGAAAGGGAGTAGTTTTGGGCTTTGACTCAATTTCAAGGGTAGATCACCTGCTGCACAGCATAGGCTAGAGCCACAGATTTACTTTCTGTTAGCAAGAATCATGAAGGAACCATGACAGAGATAAAAACAGAGCCAGACAAGCCTTAGGCCAAACTAGCCTCCCCCAAGCACCTTCAATACTGCTCCATGGATCTGCGGTAGAATATAGTTTCACTGGCTGCTTCTTCCTTTAGAAAATCTACCTTCAGCTCAGTATAAGCCTTCATCAAACTAACTGGATAACGGGTTCAGTGAAAGTTACAACCTGGGTGTGCGAGCACCAGATTGCAGGCTACTGCTCTGATTTCAATAAGCTTTCTGTTAAGGGAGCTATGTCTTGCTTTGTATTTGGCTTCTGTACAACGGCACTTGAACAGTCAGGTATCCGTCACTGCAGGGAATGAGGATGAGAAACATGTGGGAGAATTAGAAATTGCTTCAGGATCTGAATCGACAGTCCTGGTAAGCAGAGCTCATATTTATTCAGAGACTGTGCGGTCTGAGCAAACAGGGGCCCCTCCCGGGCTAGGGTCTTCATCAGTTCAGTGCATGAAAAAGCACCCTTAACACTGTGGCTCTTTGCAAGGCAAGAGCCATGTCGTGATCTTTATTTTTTTATATCTCCTGGAAATTAAACTAAATCTGTCAAATCAATTTTGTAGAATGTGATAAGAAACCATCAAACAGAGATTGCTTTTGATCTTCGTAAACCTGAAAACATGAAGCCAAAATAACCCAATTTTAGGAAATATACAACTTCAGCATAAAGTCTCTGGATTAATGTCGGTATCCCCAAGGTTGGTGAGCTCTGCCAGTGCTGGAGCTGAGAAGTGTCATGGATAATAAAACTATCCCTTTCCTCAGGAACACCCCTGCTTTTTTCCTTCATCCTAATAGTGTTATCAGATAGTAATATGTAAAGTCTGTCTTCACCTCAAGCTTATCGTATAACTAACAAAACCAAAGCAAACAAACACCTAAAATGTGTGCTTTGCAAATAGGACCTCTTCCACTGGAAATTCCATGCCTACCTCTCATTTCCCTCTCTACTGGAGACCTTCTTGGCCCTTTCAAAAGATGCAGGTCACATGAACCCCAGGATGAGTTGTTCTAAGTCAGAATGAGGTCCAGTCCAGAAATGAGGTCAAATGCAATTGTTATGTTGGAGAAACAGGGTGACTTCAGGAATAGGCTGTGTAAACACTGAAGGCAACGCGTGTTTCATTGTCAAAGTGCACTAGGGGTTGGGCTCACAAAGTTGTACTGTCAATTAATCACAACTGGAGAACAGCAGTTTATATTACCCCATGCCTTGCAGAAGTCAAAAATGAACTCAGCAAGTATATGAAGAGACCCCAAGGTATTTCAGGGTTAAAAGCCCTTTCCCTCATTTCTCTAGGTTCTGGCCTGTTGTCTTCTGACCAAGCGCTTTTTCTCAGCGGTTTGTTTAATGGGACACAATTGTATTTTACTTTATTTTCAAGATAGCATCCAGAATTTAATAGTCTTCGTTGCAAATGTGTAAGGCCACACTGTTCTTCAGCACTATTTTACTTACTTGAAAGCAGTTGTTCTGTCAAAGGCACATGTGAATTATAGCACTGCTGGAAAATAGCTCTTTGAAGACTATGGAGTTCTTCCCAGTTACCAGATAGGAAAGAATTGTTTTCCTCTCCACACTTAGACTTTTCATTTCAGTTCTCCTATCCAGTCTCTTTGGCTCCATCTTGTGATATGCTTGTATCAGAGTCTATACATTGCAATCACCATCCACTGTTTTGCTATCTCAGAAAGCACTGTTAATGGTATTTTAATAATCAGAAAGTTCTATTTGCAGCAGCTCAAGGCCCTGAAAAACAGTGGGAGCAGAGAAAAGTCTAGCAGTGTAGTCCCTTTGGATTTATCTCAATGTAGCAAACAAACCTGGACCATTATGAACACTAATAGTACAATTTTTAATAATAGTGGATATCTTTAATAATAATGACAATGACAATAAAAAAACCCAACAGTTCTTTACAATGTTCTTATGTGAAGTCTCAGACCAGCTTAATATAACTGACTAAAACTGGGTAAATAATACTTTTGAGACATTAGTAATGTCATATTTTTGGTACATTGTGTTTTTGCAAACTGTGTGCGAAGTGAAGCAAGTGATGATGTCATATTTCTAAGGTAGTAAAGGTAGTAAAAGTAGTAATGTGTATTATTAAGTAGTGTGTGCAATTTCCTGAAAACTACAGTAATCCTAAAAAGGCTTCAGTTTTGTTTGTCTTCCTTATGGGGATAGAATAACTGCATAATTAATGTCACATACTAGTGACACTAGAAAAAAAATGAAAGGAAAAGATTCCTGAGCTGCTTTAAACTCTAGAAATAGAGTGTAGCATACGTCAAAATACAGTCTACATCCTGTCAAAGCTAAAGTATGTCCCAGAAAAACAGACAAAGCCTGATTCCAATCGCGGAGACACTGGTACAATTTGGATGCAAACTCACTGAAATCATAGGTGTGAGATATAATCTTTCATTTTATGTTCAGAGTTTGTCACGGAAGGGATTTTATGGTAGGGAAAGGAAATTTGAGATTACTGTCTATTTAAAATGATCCCTCAAGCACATACAGGCTTTGTTATACTTTGTTCACACACAGCTGTAATACACACTGCATACAAACGCACACAAGACATTTACAACCTGCAGAGCTTTTCTGAAAGCCACTTCAAGACCTCACAACTAAACTAAAAAAGTCTCTATGCTACATCAGTTTAGGAAGCATGCCTCAGTTGTTTTGCCAAAGCTTTACTATAAGTCTGAATGAAAACAAAACACAACAAAACCCCATCATCTTCTTCCACGTCATTTAGTTTTCTTTCAACTATTTTCCTGTTTTACTTTGGAAATCTCTTTACTTGGCTATCATGTTTCCTGCCTGCATCACTTCCTGTGCATCACTCACATCCTGTCCATCTCTCCCTTGCAGGTGGCATCGCCTTTGCTAGAGAGACTTTGCTTTGTATATTGGAGCACATCCTGCTCTGCTCCCCATCTCCCTTGGGCCCAGGAGCCATGCATTTCCTTGGGAACATTCCTGTACTGAAAAGGATTGGCGTCATCCTTCATTGCAAGCTCTCAGAGGCCTCTGCTATGCATAAGCACAAAGAGAGGAAACAAGGGGAATTTTAAACTTTTGAGGAATATGGTAATTTATAAGGGACCAACATTGGGAAACAAAAGCCAGCTGTGACATTAGAGGGTCAAGAGTAGTTTCCTTATGAGAGATGGAGATGTTGACACCACCAATCTTTTTACCTTCAGTCAAGCTTATGAAAATAACTTTCACCAGACGGGCTAAATGAAAAAGAAATACTTCTAGACTTCCTAATCACAGTTTGTCCCAAAAGCCAAAGAAGGACTGCTGTTGGCATCACTGTATTTTCCAGTGTCTTACTGTTAATATAGGTGACTGTTATTTCCATTGCACTTCCTATCTGCAAGAAAGTGAATGTGATGTAAAAGCAACAATGATTAAAGTAATGAAAAGAAATACATCAAAAAGAAGTTGTCTTTTAAAGATCACTAGTTCTAATACACCTACCTCTGCATGTAGTTCTCAGATGTCAGCACTATTAAAACCACCAATTGATTAAGCTATAATTTTGTCCTCAAAATACAATAAAAAAAAATCATCTGTACTTTCTTATAGAGTATGGCAAAGGAACTTTATTGTGATAATACTGCTCAAAGAAGCGCAGTGGAGACTACCACCATCAGCAATTCTTTACAAACTGCTGTTTCTACCCATGATTTTTGTTGAAAATAATTTTATCTTAAATTCAGTCTTGATCCCTTTTTTCCTCTCATTTCTCCCATTTCATAGAATCATAGAATGGTCAAGATTGGAAGGGACCTCTAGGGTCATCTTGTCTGACCTCCTCACAGTCAGCAGGGACACCCCCAACTAGACCAGGTTACCCAGGGCCTTGTCAAGCCTCACCTTGAATATCTCCAGGGAAGGGGCCTCAACCACCTCCTTGGGCAACCTGTTCCAGTGTTCAACCACCATCATAGTAAAGAACCTATTCCTAATATCCAATCTAAATCTGCTCTTCTCCAGCCATTGCCCCTCATCCTGTCACTGCAGACCTTTATAAACAGACCCTCCACAGCCTTCCTGTAGCCCCCTTCACATACTGGAAGGCTGCTATTAGGTCTCCCTGAAGCCTCCTCTTCTCCAGACTGAACAACCCCAGCTCCCTCAGCCTGTCCTCATAGCAAAGGTGTTCCAAACCCTTGATCATCTTTGTGGCCTTGCTCTGGACTTGCTGCATCAAGTTCATGTCCTTCCTATATTGAGTGCTCCAGACCTGCACACAATACTCCAGGTGAGGTCTCACCAGAGCAAAGTGGCAGAATCACCTCTCTGAACCTGCTAACAACACATCTTTTGATACAGCCCAGGATGTGATTGGCCTTCTAGGCTGCAAGTGCACACTGCCTGCTCATATCCAGCTTCTCATCCATCAGGACCCCCAAGTCTTTCATCAGTGCTGCTTTCTAATGCTTCATCTCCTAGTCTGTATTGATTTGAGCCAAGGAAAATGAACCACCACCAAAAAAAAGAGTAGCAAAATCCTGTAATAAGAAATAATGTTCTGTAGGGAAAATCCCAGAATGCCACAGTGTTCACAAGCACTGACAAACACTATAACTGAATGGTTAATTATGAGTGTCGTTTATTATCTCAGAAGACAAACAAGCTGCTTTTCATCTTATCAGGAAACAAAGACAGGAAAACTATTCCACCTGCACTTTGTGCATTTTAAATACTGTGTTGAGTGACCACACCAGCTGAACCAGTCCTTTGTGGACGACTTTTAGGTATGTTCCATTTGGATATGTTCTCTGGCTTGCTCGCAGTAAGTGTATATGTCATACCTCTTCAAAGAATGAAGTGAAAACATTCATGTTTTGGATAGTAATGTATTTCCTTAACAGATTCTTCTTCTCATGCCTTTTCATCTGAGAGTATTGGCTGAGCCTTGAATGATGGACATCTGCAAGATGTGCATTCATATGAAATACTCTTGATATGACTCCCAACTCATTGTATTTTTGCTTCTTATTTTCATAAGACTCTATTTTTTTGGCTCGTTGCCCAACCTAAAGAGTCAGGAAATGGGAGTATCAAAGATCTGACATTCTTTCTTGTGAAAGGAAGGGAGAGAATGCATTCTACCTAATTTTCTTCTGAGCACAACTTTCTCTCCTCATTTCTTTACTACATTTGTGTAATCCTGTTATGTTTCAGCCACCTCCTTCAAGACACCCATTTGTCTTCTCTGTGCATTTCTGATCACAGAATGGTGAAGGGGTGGAAGCATCTTGCTCTGCACTAAGGGTGAACGCACTGTGCCAGTCTGTGTGTGCGGCAGCACTTTCAGTGTCCTGCAAGTGAGACCATGAACCGGTCTCACTTCTTTACAGATGGGATAGTATTGCTTAAGTGCCCTGCTAAAGCATAACCCTCTCTTACTTCTTTAGGTTTTACTTTACTGTGCTCTTAAGATAAAACATCTGTGAATGAAAGCCAACTCTAGTTCTGACACCTCATGAAGCTGTCCCTACTTTCTTAAAGGTTTCACAAAAGTCTTTGCTACTGTTAAAAGCCCAATCATTTGAGATTTTCTAGGCTGAAAATCTCATGCTTTAGGGTTATCATGATCCCATAACTCTACTCAATCAAATCCATTGGAGACAGGTCTTTGCTGGGAGCAGAAGGCACATCAGTTTGGCTCCAGTTATGAGTTGCCTGTGCAGATGAGCAGCTAAATATCCCATAAAGGAGTGTAGCTACATCCAGCTGCTGCTTTTAAAAATGAAACACAACTTTGGAGACTGTAAAATTTTCTTTCAAGTACATACCTGAGGTCAATGATAATGCAAAAAGCACAGAGGTGGCCAGGACCACGGGTTCTCCAAACACAGCTGTTTAAAATATGGTAGATGATTAATCTCTATGTCTCTCAAGTCAGGTGGCTGGTTCCCAGATGAGATCAAAGTTAGCAAGTAAGGGATTAGTCATAAAATCTGTAGATGTGAATTCATCTGAGGACTGCATTGACTGCTGTCTTTGCTCTTTTATTGAGCATATTATATAAGGAATTGGATTCAGCCGAAGTAAAACTCCCTTAAATTGTCATGTCTGAGTCTTCATCGGGTAGCCTTTTGGAAAGTGAGCAAGTCCAAATTAAGTGAAATATGTAATATTTCAGTAGTATGCCCTTATGGTCTTATTTTTTTTCCCACTTGCCTTTTAGATGGATAATTCCTGCCTTCACTTCCATGTTAGTTTTATACTGCAGTATGTGGTATTATGTGGAACACAATGAAACTGTTATTACAAAAATTACTTTTGAAAATATAAACCTGTGCAATTTTTCAATGGGGCCACTGCTGATTTTTGAAGTCATATTCACATCTTGGATAACTCCAGCTGAGTTACACAGAGGCTGAATTGGCACATTTGGCTAATATTTCCTTTATTATTATTTACTTTTTTGTTGTGCTACTAACCATAGGTTTATATTCTGCGTGCACAAAAAGATCTCTTGCAGAAACACCACTAAAAGGAGATTTGGAAAACGTTACTTTACCTCTGGCCAGCATTAATTGCACTGGCTTGCATTTTTCAAACCTTTCTCACTGTTTCCCTTGTGACAGATGTAATGCACATACTGGAGCCAAGTATTTACAGCCATCTCCTTTCCCTCCTTTTTGGCTTGTGCACACACCCCTGAGGAGTGTGCACACAAAGCTCAAGGAAGCCATTAGCTTAGGCTTTAGTGAATACAGAAAGCATGAGATTTGAACTTGCCAGCAAAATTCATTGTTCAGTTCCAGAATACATTATGCTGTTCCTGGTTGTGGTCTAGGGGTTAAAGCAGGAAAGCAGGATTCCAGAGGTCTGGCTTCTTCCCCCCAGAATTCTCATGTCTGAGTTTCTCTGCCTCAGTTTACACTTTGCAAAGTAATAACTGCAATTCACCTTTCCCCATGTACTGCTGGCCCTTCTGGCACTCTAAAAAATGCTAGGAAACACATTGCAGCAGCATGTAGACAGGCAAAGAGGTGACCTACAACATACTGCGCAATTGGGAAAACATAGGAAAGAATAGTCGTATACAATGGAAAAGCAAGGCTGTGTAAGAAAGATGAATGTTTATGCAACGCTTTAAGAGATACTACAAAAGACATTCTTCTCTTTGTTTGCTGTCACTGGCCAGAGCTCAGACTTTCCAGAACATGAACATGATACTCATCTCATTTGGTCTCTCCTGCTCCTCCCCCAAGCCTGTAACAGAGTTAAATTCCCCAAAGAGAAAGTAACATGATTTCCTCAGATGATATATATTTAAATATATGCATATATATGTATAAATATTCTGGGGGTAGCAGGAGATGAATTCTCTGTTCTCATTAGCCCCTTCTCCTGAGCCAGTGTGACCTTGTGTGAGCAGCTGTGATCCTCTCCTCTGGGACTTCAAGCTTCAGCACAAGATGAGGACCCTTTTCTTCTCCTCTGTCCCTTCCATTGAGTGGCTTCCTATTGCAGCACAACAGCAGTGGTCAAAGGAGCCCCACAGATGGAAGCAGGCCAAGGGAAAAGAGATAAGTGAGACCTGCTTGTAACACCTCCTCTTCCTGCTGCTGGACCACTGAATCTACAAGAGGAGCATCATCCCAGCAACTCCTAGAGGAAAAGGAGCAGGACCAAGCTTGGCTGTTCATAATTAACTGTTTTGGATACCATGGCATCAAAACACAGTTTATGGCTCCTCGTTTTAACTTAATTTAACATGACATCCATTTGGAAAATCAGTACTGTAGCCTTAGCATTTTACCTCTCTTCATTGCAGAAAGAAAGAGCTTTCACTTCAAGCATATTTTCATGATCTATTATTCACATATAAAGTCCAGTCATTTTGCTAAATTATATCCTTTCCATGCTCAGCTTGTGGTTGGCTCAGCTCTCAGATGATGGGCATGTGGAACTACAAGACTGTTTGGCGCTAATTGAAACCCCCTGCACTGTTTCAAAGACTGCTACTGCATGTTTCCAAGAACTGTTGTCCTCCGCCTCTCCTCGAGATGCCTCTGAGACCTTCCAAATGTTCTGCTCTTTTCACATGAGCAGAGACAGAGGCTTGCAAAAAGTCCATGTTTTCCTTCTTTGGGCTTGCAGATGTCCCCAGAACTGCAGAAAAAGCATGTGTGAGCCTATATTATATGATTTATATTATCTAGAAATGTTCATACCTGGGGAACATCCTGAAATTCATAGATAACAGGCAATAAACTGCACTCAATGTCCTCTGTTTAATGGATAATATCTAGTTCTTTAGCTCTCTGTCTCTGCATTCAATGAATGATGATATATTCTCCTCTAATTTGCTGCCCTCACACCCCCTGCCTTTGAGTGGGACAAGAAACAGTGAGGATTTCCTGGAGTTTCAGCAATAAATGTCATTCAGCCTTACACACACAAATAATATCTACAGCAGTGGATCTCTTTCTCTCTCCACACTTGCCACACAGACTAAAACTACCTACCAGATGCACACATATATTTGGGGAAATACATGCATTATGCCTGCACATGTTTTGCCAGGCATGGAGAAAGCTGAGTGCTCTGATGTCAAAGGAATATATTCTGCAACACAGTGACAGCGGGATGCAGGAAGAGCTACAGACTGGCAGGAATCTGAGCCAGTGCCATGGCAACAGGCATCAGTACCTGTCAGGAGCTGGGGAGTCACGATTTTCATGGCTTGTGCTGTTGCTGTGAGTTTGTGTCACTGACGTTGCGGCCGTGTTGTGGTTTACATTGCAAAGCCATGCTCCCCACACAGAAGTGCTGTTGGGTGGACTTTGACATTGAAGGTCGCAAAAACAGATTCCTTCTCTAAATATTCCAACTGTGTTTAAATCATACCTATCAATGCCCCTAAATAAAAATTAAACCTGACTGTGGCTGCAGGGGTTTGTGGAAGGAAAAAATCATAATCACTATTTGCTAATTGGCAAGCAATTAGCCAGTTATGCTACAGGACTTTTGAAGCACGTTAAATTGACTAACAGACAAAGCTGATTTGTAAACAAAATGGCTGGGTGTTCAGGAACCAATTAGAGAAGGAAAATTGGCAGCAGCTGGAAGGCTGTCAGGAGTCAGACTGGTGTCACAAGGAGGCTATTTGGAGCAGTGGTGGTTTTCACTTTGGTTTCTTAAGTATGAGCCAACTACAAGAATTTAAAAATATGAATATATATGTATATTTATTAAGTATACCTTTTATATATGCAGTTCATATTTTATAGAGTAATATATATAAGTATACAATGCATATCATTTTGCCTGCTATTTTAAATCAAATTAAATCACTTATTCAATCAAAATTATTGCTTAAATATCACATTTGAAATTACAGTAACATAAAAGTACTGGTTTAAAGCATGTTTTCCTCTTCAAATATGCTATGTTCTAATGTATAAGATGAGCACCCTGCAACCTATATTCTTGTGCTCTCAGAGCTGTAGTGGTGCAGTGCATAATTTGACTGCATGCGATTATTCCTCTTGCAATTGGTTTTGCAATTTATCCTTCTGCGGGTGAGGTTATGCACATATGTTGTTCAGTAAGAGAGAATGTCTGGAGATAAACTCAATGACCAGCAAAGCATCTAATTAACACAAAGGTAATGTTTATCTCAAGGGAATTTAAGAAAACAGCCACTGGTTGCTTTACTATTTTCAAATGTCAGAGGGTCGCATTCTTCTGTTGTACAAAACAACAACGATGAAAAGTGTTTATTGGTAAACCGTGAGTCAGATCTGATCATTCAGATTACAACATTGGCTTCACTATGGCAAACATCACAGAAAAACCCGTCATGAAGCTACAGTCAATTGTGAGTCTTTGTTATGATTACTCAAGGGAGCAATCAAATCTGCTAAACTTCAAGAAAGGTCTCCTGGTTTCTGTGCCCGCATTGCAGTAGACACGGTCTTCCACTACAGTCTCCCCTCACTGAGAACCAGCACTAAAAGAAGAAATCTCTTTTGATGCAAACTGGAAAGCAAAAATATTGAGACAAAGCCTGAAAGCTCTCCTGAACCTTACTGAAGAAAAGGTCTCTTCAACATCATGGAAATTCAGCTGTATGCAAGGAGTGAGGTCCTCTTCTAAGTGTCTTCATTCATGTGCTCCACTGTATGAAGAGGTGAAGTTATTCACTTCTGAAGTCACAGGAAAAGTGGAGAAAACTAGGAGGATTTTCAGAATGAGTGAAGGTTGTAAAGTCTGGCTTAGTAGCAAATGCTAACACCTTTTCGGATTTACTCACTTCTGGAGAGAAAAAGAAATTTATGCAGAAAAGTGTAAATATATGTAAAAATAGATAATATAAAAATATAAGTTCATCTCAACATCTTGGGTACAAAAATATACAAAAATATACAAAATATACCTATTACCCACATTTGTTCTGGTGTTATGATTGCTTCTTTTAAACTTTTCAGCCAAAAGTTCCTAGCGAAATCATTGCCCTGGCTGAGCAATCAGCCTCTAATCAAGATTCCCTAACAGCAGAGCCTTAAACATATATGTTTTCTCCTTTCTTAAACGTGGACTATGACCAAAATCATCTCAATCAAAATCCCAGTTGGAGCTGCCTAGCAGACTCTGCTCCACTCAATGAACTCTGAGCCTCGCAGATCCACATCCACTTAATGAATTTGACACATGTTTTCTGTTTAAAAAACACCCGACTATTTTCTAGTAAAGTTGTTGTTTGTTCAGGAACCCCCTTTTATTCCGTCTATGAACACTCTCCAAATAGCCTACAAATTCGCATTCGTTTGTAACAGGAAATGAAATGGGATCTCTGGTCCCACAGTGGCCCTGTGAAAGCAGAAAGGAGGTTGGAGAGGGGGTGGGAAGGGCTGGTGCTGGCAGGAGGAGCAGGACATAGCGCACGGCTGAGCCTAAAGTGGAGCTGGTTTGACCAGGGAGCTGGTAGGAGCTGCCTGGGCTGCCGGCTGGAGTGCGGGCATCAGGGCCAGCTGCCCACAGCTTTACATGACACAGTTGGCCCTGTTGATTTAAACAGACTGATGAATGTGACCTCCTAAATGAAATGTTAGTAATTAGTATAGGCAGAGAAGGCTCACATTAGAAGCGTTTCATAGCAAGTTTCTTTTTTGGTTTGGTTTATTTGTTTGTTTTGAAAAGGAGAAGATAAGGTAATTTTCAAATGAGTTCTTGTTTGTTAACACAAATACTCAGTAGATATTTACTATCGAGTGACCTTGGCCCTATAACTCCTGCGCTAGTTCTTCCTGGGGGAAAAAAATAAAAAACTACTTTCAGGTGGGTGTGAAAAGGATGAAGAACAAAGTGTGAGATGTCAATAAGCATTTTTCTTGCTAAACTGTGATCATTGCATGTGTTAAAAAGGAGAGGACCTAAAGGGATACAGTTGTCCTTCACGGAAGATTTATCATAGAAAGATACTCCATCAGCATCTCATTAGTAATACCACATCTGATCTCTCTTCAGGTTTTAGTGGAACGGGATGCCCTTATATTGCTGTAACTGGTGCTTGAGGAAATTATTTTTGCTTAACATCCAAGCTTCAGTAAGAATTAAGAAAGGAAAAGAGCTCAAAGACGCAAGTCCCTCTGTCACTTCCATCCAAACAGTGACACGGCAAAAATATCCCCGTTGTAAGTGCAAGTGAAAAGGATGTCAGAGGAAATAAAGTACTGTCATGTTCTTATGAACAATATCACTGTGAGCGAGGGCTACTCTTTATTGAAAAATAGCCACAAAGTGTCTGTCACAATACTGAAAATAACTTGGACCAGCCATAGGAACAGAAGATATGAACATCTTCTGAACGTGTTACTTGCAGAGATCACATCCAGTACATAAATTATCATTTAGTATTATTTAGAAGATGATAATTAAGTAATTCTTGTACCCTGTAGCGATACATTATAATTTATCATCAACACCACCTCCGACAAACCTTTAGAAAACTAGTAGCATAATAGGTAGTCGTTGCAGTGTATATATCTAGCTTAGAGCTATTTTAGGCTCTTATTACCATGGTATCAAACAGTTTTTTAAGGTACTTGAACAGGGAGTTCTCTAGTGGACTTCACAATGGCTCATGCTCTCTCCCATACTTGAGTATAGAAACCTTTGCTTTGGCTATAGAGTCATCAGTTGAATGTGCAGCCAAGTTGTAAACAACTAAATGTGTAGTCTGCACAGCTCCTTTTCCCTTTTTGAAGAGTTCCAGTTGGCAGGAAAATTTATAGTCACCTTTTCACCTTCTCATTTGTAAAAAAGGAAATGTAACTATCAGAAGATGAATTGTTCAGTTAAAATACCAGCAGCAGAATAGTGTCCATGAGAGAATGGGGCATTTCAGAAATCACTGCACTCCCATAGTTCAGATGTGTAAAAAGAAACAAAAGAAGTTGAAAGCTCAAAGGGGAGCAATAATTTAATCAAGTTGCATCATGAGATCATTGTAATGAGACTATAAAGCAACTGGGAGAGCCAGAATATTGTTATCTCCCCTGATAATGCTGTTTTCATGTGATAAGATCAAATACCAAAGTGAAAACAATAGGCAAATCATGGAAAAATAAAAATAAGAGAAAGAAACAAATGAAAAAATAATTTATTTCTTTTATCTGACGGTATAGTTAAATCAACCCATTCACTGAACCAAACTGAGCACAGTAAGAAAAAGAATTCTTTAAAAAGGAAAACATCCTAAGCAACTGTATTCTCCATATTTGCTTTTTTCTTTATATTTTTTACTTTTTCTGGTTGACAATTTTTGGTGATATTTGAGAAACGTAGACTTTCTCAGTACTGGTAAAATAACACTTTCTTCCCAGGGTCTGGCAGTTTCATCTCTCAAAACTGTGGTTGATGCCTTCCATTAGCAATGGGCAAATAGTTATTTTCTTTGGATTTCAGAAGCCTAAGGTTACAGGTGTCTTGGCAGAGCAGGTCCCTGCTATACTCCAAAGGTTTCTGGCACTCTGTTATTTCTCCTCAGCTTGTTTTGATTTTTTTTTTGGTGTCTCTTATTCTCCATTCTCTATTTGCCAGCATATAGGCCATCCTACTTCTCTTCAGCCATCTCTAATGAACATCCCTTATAAGTATTTTCCTTTTATCTGTTCCCTCCAGAGGCCGAATTTTCTGCTGAGATTTTTTTTCAGAATTAAATAGCCTTTTTTAATATTGACCAATAATTAATATTAAAATTTGTAGATTTCCACAATATTTGAAATTACTCCATTAAAAATAAGGAAAATATGAAAAATAAGGAAAGAAATTTGACCATCTTAAATCATAATTCTGTCTCTACTATGCTTTTCATGACCATGACACTGTCAGCAATATTGCAGTCAGCTTAGTATCCTGCAGTCCTGGTCACTCATTGCCCAGCTGGGGGACCTGTTGTAGGTCTTCTCCAGCATGGAGGTTTGCTTCCCATGGAAAAATGAATGTGACAGGCATTAGAGGAGGTGTTAAATACGCAGACCTCATAAAACTGGATTTTGCCATGGTGAGCTTTTGCTAATATAGCATGGGTCTTCCCATGTCTTTTGCTGTAACCACCAAAGGAACACCAGCCACTTGATTCCTACCATGACGTGCCTTACAGCTGAGGGAGAAAAGGGCTTTTACCCCACCTCTTCACTCTTTTCTCTTAGCTTTTTCCTAGACAATCTCTCCTTGTATACTATCAATTATCCAAAATGTACTTGA
Source organism: Nycticryphes semicollaris (assembly GCA_013400055.1). NCBI lineage: Eukaryota > Metazoa > Chordata > Aves > Charadriiformes > Rostratulidae > Nycticryphes > Nycticryphes semicollaris. Next base: position 82,850 of record VXBJ01003066.1, read on the forward strand.
GCTGAATATAGCTGAATCTATTGGCATATAAAATTACATTAGCAAAACTGATGATACAGGAAAGAACAGGAAAGAATCAAGGGAAAAAAAATGCCTCTGCAAGGAAAAGTAAAATTGCACTTGTAGCTCATAGTGGCATAAAGTTGTTTTCAGTTGCCTTTGAAAGGGCAGAAAAAGACCTGGGTATTCTCTGTCTTCTTTTTCTTGGTATCTCCAAGCCTGCTTTAACTTTAAATCTGGTGATAATGATCATTCTAAGCAGTACAGTCTATTGTAGTACACTTCTATATACTGTGAGGACAAACAGTCTTTGGGGTGTTGTTTGTCCTAAACAAAAGGTTATTTGAAAAGACACTGAACTAGATAAACTATTCTTTTAATTAACCTGGGCATGGTGAATACAGAAGATTGTGTTTTATGTGCATACTGCTACAAGCAAAAAGGGAAACCCACAATGATTAAGAGGCCTTTATTTGTCTTAAATAATGTTCCCAAGGTGGAAAATCTTAATTATATATCAGCCAATAACTCTTAAGTTAATCTACCAGGTCTACAGATAATTAGGGTGGTAAAGAAAAAATAAATGCATAAATAAACAAAATTGTATAAGTTTACACACTATTTTACAATACAATAAATCAAGCTATGTAGAAAGTTTTAGCTACATAAATTCATTACAAAGCCTGAGGCAAGCTTTGCTTTTTTAGCAAATAATTTAGTCTTTTCAATTGTGTATAAAGCTAGATCTAATAAAGGACAGCAGAACTTGCATTCCACAGATATTTAATATTTAATTTAATATTTAAAAGCTTAAGTCAGTCATGATGTTGTAGATACAGTGACTTTTTTTTTTTTTCTGGCTTTCCTCAGTAGGTGTAATCTTTAATATCCTCATAAACTGAGGAGTACAAGTGTGTCTGTCTTAATTAATTCATGTAAAATTTGTTCAAATTGATTTTGAAGTTAGCTACTCATTGCAGCTATTTTTTTAATATCAGCCACAGAGATAAATAATTGCAAGCACACATCAGCTGGAATGATCCACATTTTTCAGGCCCACTTGAGTGGATATAATTTGTCTGTCAATATGCAGATGTTTAAATATTCCTAGTGAGTTGATAGGCATAAGAATGTTCCTTTCAAAATTATATTATATTAGTTAGGAGCTTAAACTTCATTTAAAGTCATTGATTCTAACTTTCTTAAGGGCTTTTGAAAGTTTTTTCTCCTGTTTCTTCTACAGCTTTTCTCCTCTTCAGGAACTAAACCCCTAATGTTTAAAATGTGTTTCAGAGGCAAGTGGTCTGGGGTCGCAGCCCAGAGGGGAAAGAGGGAGGTGGCAAAAGGCTAAGTTAGGTCACAGCATAAATCAGATGTAGGGAAAGAAAGAGGAGAGGGAGTATGACATTGTCAGCCTCAGGCTAAAGCCACCATGAGATTTTGAGTCTCACAAAACAGCATGAATTGCTGGCTTGCCAGAAACAGGTCCTCAGCAGTGTCCAAACTGCAGTGAATACCCCTCTCATCTAACCTGTTTCTTCGTTCACATACCTTTTAGAAGGCATAACTTCATAGGGTTTTTTGGTTTTATTTTTCACAGACTTTAAGAGGTTTTTAGCTGTGGCATCTCTGCTAATCACTGTATCTGTTATCGATATCCTGGAGTGTTTGTGTTATTGACAATGCAGCTGTTTACACGCTTCATTCTCTAGCTCTGCTGACAGAAACCAGCCTATATGCAGTAATCCAATTTGTCATGGGTCCTTTTTTAGTTTCTCATGTTACTATGCTAACATTACTAGCAAAATACAGTCCACTGTATGAGATGGTTTTTTGTTGCTTACTTAAAAGAAGTTTAACATAGGTTTCTCTGTGACTCAAATGACAACCACTGAACAACATGAGTTTCATGTAGATGATACATTAACTGTATATCCCCTAACAAGCATTTTGAATTCTATAGTCAAGGTTCACAATGCTGAGTTTGCATTCATTGCTGCCCTGGATATCAGTGGAAAACTTAATCTGGCTTCCATGGGAGAAATACCAGTCCCTGTAAGTATTTCAGTAATGTAATGTCAGTCATCTGGAATACCTGGTTCTATCTGTTTCATTGAATTATGCTATTTCATCCCTCAGATATGGTGTAAAATGAATAAAAAAGGATTACTAATTAGCAGCAGATCAGGTCAGACTATGGCTGTTGCTTGCTTGCTATGAGCACTGACACACCTGCTATAGCAGTTGCAGTGTGTTTCAGAGGTGTGACACTTCTTCCCTTCTCTGTAGGTGAAAAGAGAGATAACATTTGATGGTCTGGACTGAGTGCAGTATTCACCTTTCCTAAAGCTCTACTGATGAGGTGGGGAGGAAATCACAGTTTTGCTTAAGACCTCTTCCAGCCTACACCTACACATTTGTGTGAATAGCTCCCTTACACAGCAGTTGTGACAAATAATATTAAAAGTGGACCACTAAAAAAATGTTCCTTTTCCTTTCAAACAGCCGTGTAATTCAATGTACAATGCAAGCTTGCATGGTGCTTGATACTTGTGCCCCAATGATGTAGACAATGTGAGAAGATTTCAACTTATGTTAGATTTTTCCTGCTGTATATTTTCCTCTTTCCTCATTTGAGGGTCAGTATCTTTACTGTGTCTATGAAAATGTCCATTGCAACTCACTACAATCATCCTTATTTTCCAATTCTGAGAGATGGTTTATAGATCCTCCTATTCCCACCACACACGCATACAGGTAAAACTATAACCTGGCTTGTGAAATACACCAAATTTCATTTCCTGATTTTGTACAGCTTAACTACTATTACATCTCTGTTCAGTGACTCCTAGTAGTTACTAGCACTTGTCAAATCAAGTTAATTTTTTTTTCTCTTTTGGGACTTGACAAAGGGAAAAAAAACCCCTTTTTTAACTAATTGGCCTTGACAGGATAACAGCAGACCTGTTATTCTGGCCTCAATCGTATTTCACTGGGCTCGTGTCATTGGTAATTAAATTTGTCTTAGAACTTGGACGAATGTTAAACTACCATTAGGCAGGAAAAAAAAAAAAAAAAGTAAACTAAAACCATTGCAGCTCAGATTGTACAATGGTCAGTTCACTTCCAGAACTATCTGAGTTAGGCCCTGATCACCTGTAAGGAATGAAACTTGGCGAACATATTTCTAATTTTTTTATCCATAGGAGACATTACAGATCAGATTTTTTTGTGTATTTTTGTAGTCACAGATAGAGAATAAAAAACCCAACAATAGTTCCCTTGGAAATCTGAGTTGAAATTTTGTAGAAGAATATAAAGTGTACATGAGTTGCCTCAGCTTCTGGCAACAAAACAAGCACAGACCTGGACAACGGGACAACTTGTTCAACATAAAGGTTTTAAGTGGAGCCTGTGAACTTCCTTTGGGAAAGCTGATTCTTCTTGTTACCCTAAATATGGTCTCAAATGTCTCTGATTCAGATTCAATAAATAATTTAGACTCCTAATTCCTCCATAAACATTGAAAGTCTCAAGAACATCAGAGAATTAGAAGCCTGGATGTTGGAATGGATCTAGATTTTTGCATCTATTGCCCTATTCTGCATGTGTCCTTTATCACATTGAACTAGAAGATTTGAAAAGACTTTGAATTTGTTACAATTTCAGAGTGCCTGGATAGGATCTGTATGTTTTGTAATAGGGTGTGAGGAAAAATACACGCTTCTCCCACACCAGCATTTACTTTCTTGTTGCTGGGTTTATTTATTATATTTAGGAAAAATAGGAGGCTGGAGTGACTGCAAGTATGTGTGCCTCTGTCTGTTTGTATGTGTAAGCACATATCTATGTGTGTGTGTGTATGCCAACAGTAGTTGGAGGTAGTTAACAGATAATTCTCACAATCTCTCCCACAGCTGCCAGAGAGTTTCTTGCAAAAGAAAGAAACAAAGACTCTTTAGGCTCAATGACTGCTTTTGCACAACATAAATCCCTGATTTGTTCTGGTTTGGTTTGGTTTGGTTTTTTTTCCTTCACCACTGAAACTACATTACCTTCTCACATCATGGTTGAGAAAGTGAGGATGTAAACAGAACCTCAGATGCCCACTCTCAATTTCCTATAGTGTATTACTAGGAACCAGATTTTATGTTAGGCAAAAAAAGTGACATATAATTACCTCTTTTTTTTCCCAGGTTATCTGAACTCCTTGATGTTATAAATCCTCCTATGGCTAAAAATCATAAGGCATCACACTGTTTGTACAGAAGTAGTTCAAAGATGACATGTGGTAACTCTTCAGGCATCCCATGTTTCCACTGCTGTACACAAAGGGGCAGGTTTTGGAGCTGAACCCTGCAATGCAGACACAGCAGCCCATGTAAAATAATTTTATTTTGCAAAGATGGGTTCAAATTGACTGGCAAGCCTATTACATGATGTATCTACAGGTTAGGAGGGATCTGAATGGATGATAAAGTGTGTCGCTCTATGACCACTTCTGCCCTTTGTAATAGTCTGGACTAGTCACCAAAAGTGTTTGAAAGCAGGTATCAAAGTAAATGATATTGAAAGGAAGCAACATTTTTGAGACATTTAAAAAATAAAACCAACAACCTATTTCTCAACAGTTTTTTGGGGGTTTGGTTGTTTCTTTTAAACAATTCTTTCTTTTGAAGTTTTTGAATAGTTCATATTTTAGATATTACTTTCTGAGCAGCAGTAGCTTTCTTTTAATAACTCTTAACCTTGTCAAGCAAAAGAAAAAAATCCCAAGCATTCAATGTGATTCAATCCTTCTGTGTGTCTAAATTACTACATTCATGGAAACAGAAGTATCCAATTTTTTTCTGTTCCTGAGCACACATACCTAATTGGCCGATAGGGTAGATTTTAATTCCTTTGGGAGATTTTGATAGGAAAAAACCCACCACTTCAATGCATGCAGAAACTAAATTGGAAGCAATCTATAGTTGAATATTTGAATTGTTTCCAAGTCTTTTACTCTTGGCATAGAACTTTATCAATTTAAATTCTGCTTATATCCAACATGATTCTTATGGATACAGCTATATAGCCATTTAAACCATGTCAAGAGCAAGTTTAACCCTGAAATCATTGACTATTCTGAAAGTTAATGGCCTGCATTATTTTTTTCTTGATTCATAGTTTGAAACTCTTAGAGATCCTATGATCAGAAGACAATCATCCTCCCTGATGATCCTCTGGGCAGGTGTACCAGCTCTATCTGTGGAGTTAATTTTCTTCATAGCTGTCCATATGGATTGGATTTGTGACTAAAGCAGTGTTGATTACACACCAGTTTCTTAGCAGTTATGAGCAGTGCTTGCACAGCATTGAGGTTTTCTTTTTTGGGTGTGCGTTTTTTTCCACCCACTCAGCCTGGACAGCAAGTAGGCTGGGGATACACAAGAAGAAAGCTAGCTGTTCTACCAAGACAGCCAACCCAAACTGACCAAAGGGATACTTCATACTAAATGACGTTGTAGTCAGAAATAAAAGCTTGGGGAAAAGAAGGAGGAAGGGGCGACCATCACAGTTATGGCATTTGTTTTCCCAAGTAATCTTTTGCCCTGTTTCCCAAACAAGTGATTGGACATCTGCCTGCCGATGGGAAATAGTGAATATATTCCTTATTTTGTTTTTCTTGAACACACAGCTTTACTTCACTTATTAAACTATCTTTATCCCAGTCCATCCTGGTCCTTCTCTTCTGATTCCCTTTCCCATATTGCCAGGGTGGGGGTGGGAGGGCAGTAAGAAAGCATCTGTGTGGCTGCCTCACTGACGACTTGGTCAACTCACCACAGCAAGTTAAATGAAGCAACAGAAAGACATACAGAAAGTCAGGAATAAATTCACATCTAAGAGTAAAACTGCAAAACTCAGCTTTAGTGACTCATCTGAATCCTTTTTAGGGCAAAATTAAAAGAACACAATACAGACCCCTTTGTTGTATGTTAGTGGGAGAGAAATACTGGACACCAGTGGCATAATGTTCAGTCACCAGTGGCTTAATCTCACCCGGCTGACTTTCCTTGGAAGAGGAGGGCAAGTACTCATGTAGCCAGGCACTGGGAAACCTACACTTTTCCTCCAAGATATTAGTTTTTCTCTCTTCTCTGAAATGCATGACTTTAAATGTGGACACAATGCTGATAAGAATTTAGGTTTGTCAGACCAAAACCTGAGGTAAGGATCTGCAACTAGCAATGCAGATACCCTTGCTATGCTAGTAAACCCCGTGCTGGGAGGAAAAAAGGAAAAAAAAATCTTCACAGGCACAACAAAACAAATAAAGAATCAGCATGTGCAATGCTTCAAAGTCAGCCACACTGGATGGAGTACTGCTACAACAAACACTTTGACTTTCTTGGGCACATAAGTGAGATTACTCACTCTCTCTGGTTGAATGATGAGGTTGCAATAAACCACAAACCACACAAGCATCATGTGCACAAGATTTTTCAGGCATCCAGTGTAAATCAGAACAATCCCTATTCGCTAGTCAATGTGGGACCTGACAGATGGACCTTAAACTCTGTTCCTCTGGTGTGAAACTTTTCCATGGCTCAGGTAAGCAAGCCCTTACCTCTCACCCTTGACATGGATTTTTAAATGGGAGAAAAAGCAACACTTACTGCTAAGTGCAAACAGCCGAAATAAAGGTACAAATTTTTAAATTCTAAAACAAATCTCCTCTTCTATTGCAGGAAGACTAGGTGTTCAAGGGCAGAGTGACTGAGCCAAGGGAACTGTATTTAAACTTAACAATTTAATTATAACTTTCCTATTTCTTTCCTCCCATGCAGGTATGCACTAGAAGAGTACAGGAACCAAACTGTCAAACAGGACTGGGGGTAATTAATATTGCAAGTGAAGAATATAGTCAGCAATATCATACTTATTTATGGTGGCTTCCCTACAGACAGCAACAACAATAACATTGCAAAGATGATGTTCCAGAAAACGTTAATACAATGGCCCTTTCAGGAACAATACAGAACTGTTATGTGAACCTTGTAGGCTAGTTATTTCTTCTTTCTGTCTTCTCAAAATTTCTGAGAAGCCCCATGTTCTAGCTGATATATTTTCTGCAATGAAGAAATTATGGGAAATGGTTTCTTGCTGGGAGGTCAGCCATGAGTGGATGCAATGAAGAACGTATGCACTTTCAGTAGTCCCAGAGGGTGGGCTGGCTGCTAATTGAAATTGGGAGAGATAAATTTTACAGCTGCCTTTGCTGCTGCCTTCCTCTATGATTCTGGATAAAATGTCTTTCTTTTGCTCTCATAGAAATATTTAGTGTCATTAAGGGAGGAACTAGGTAAGTGAAACTTAAATCCCAATAAAAGCACGGGCCATAGTTAATGCAAGAATTTTTGCATGGGAGCATATTAGACCAGCATGCTCACCTCAACATACCCCCTCACATGACTTAACTCATGCTGAATCTAAAGAGGTGCAGCAGGCTGAAGAGAAGCTGCTCTTCCTGAAGAGCTGCAGCGTTACCATGCAGAAGTTCAGCATGGTAATACTGAAAGGGTTCATCCATAAATTTGCAATATGGATTTCCAACACTCCCGAGATAAAAAGCCAGTATCGTGACTATGGCCATATCTAGGTAAATTAAAGACAATGTTACAAAAAAGCCAGTCTCTTCCATCAGATCTGCACCCAGCTGCTGCCTTCTGGGTGCTAACCCTGCAGAACAAGCGCAGCTGAAGAGCAAAACTTGTAGTCAAATGCACCAAGCCTCCCTCTGTTGTGTTTCAAGATGGGCAGAAGACCAGCCACAAGAGGGGCAGAGTGGAGTGAGTTGCACCTCTTTAAGGAGTGCCACAAGGCAAAGGCCACGTGATTCAGAGTCACCATTGCAGTGTCTGTCTGAATCATTCCTCCAGCTTGTGCATTTCTAAAGTGTCTAGGCAGCACGTCACATCCCCACACCACATATATATGTATAAATATATATATATACACACTGCAGCACCAGATATTCCTCAGTTGTCCAGCACCCTTTTATTCAGAAGCATCCCTGACTATGAAACACATAGGAAAGGAAAAATCTTCTAAGTTACTACAGAGTCTGTTTTTGTACTTTACAAACTCTGCGGTGGGTGACTGTGGAACAAAGCAGGCTGCAGATGGTAAGGCTCAAGCTTCACCTCATTCAGTACAACTTCCCAAAAGCTTTCTGGACACCTCTGCTGTTCACTTGGGATGTAAATGGGCCTCCAGGTAGAGGGCAAAGTAAATTTGGGGCTAATGAAACACATGATCCTCACACAGAGGATCTGCAGTTTCTCTGTTAACTTTACATGAGGAGAAAAGCTGACCAAACCCTCACAGTTTGCTAATGGAAGTGAAAAAACTATTGTTACTCTGTTCCAGCACAGCTTTCTGAAAGCCAGCAATCCACACCGTACAGATATTGTTTGGAAGTGATTCTTATTAAAGAAATAATCCTTTCTCTCCTCTTTCCTGTAAAAATATAAATTGATTCTCCTTGAAAATCATTGATACTGTGCATCAAAGGATTTACCCCAGCTGCCTCAAATCCAACTCCAGTGAAAAGTCTATGCTAAAAAAATGGATCTGCAGTCTGTTTAAGGTTTTTCAGCTGTGTAAGCAAAACTGAATGCTGTTGCCTCAAAGGTGCGGACAAAATAACTTGCCGAGGCAGGCAGTCAACATGGTGTCTTCTCTTCCCTTCCTGCACCACCCTCATATTCCCAGCCTAAGTAGGGCTCTCAGGAGCCTGAGCCAGCTGTGGTGAGCAATGGACCCTTGGCTGCCTTTCTGAGCTGGGGCTGGGGCAGCAGCCAGCACTGGTGCTCTTGTACCTCCTGCCCAGCAGCAGGAGGGAGATGCAGGATGTGGCTATGGGTGCATCTTGCATTCCTGTCAGCCTGAGAGCTCACCTTAAAGGAAAACTAGGTTGTGTACCAGTAGCAACAAAACAGGTAGAAAAAGCTGCATTCATCCCAGCTAATGAGCATTATGTAAAGGCTCCATCCAGACATACTATTTGCACTGTCTTTAAAATAATCAGTGCTGTGGTCTGCACCTAGATTCTCCATATGACACTTTTTCTCTAGGAAAACAGGTGCCCTTTAGAACTTCTGTATCTCAGGAATTATGCAAAACTTGAGCTTAGTAATGAAAGTTCAGTTGTCTCTCCTTGAGAATATGACAGGCCATTGCTACTCATCAGGAAAATAGATGTTTTTCCACTGACATTAGGCAAAAAGGAAAAGATTATAGTTTCATCATGAATATATTTTTGTTTTTTAAGAAAATTTAAATCTACAAATACATAAAAAATAGTTAAAAATCTATATATTTTTCTGTTTTCTGTGTTGCTAGTTAAAGTTTGTGTGCTTGTGTTTGTATGTGAATGTATATGTGTGTGCTCTTACATATAAATAATATATAGCAAAACCACACTTTTTCCTATAATTTCCAGTTTGATAAAAATACTGATAAAATGTTATAAAGATGAAGAATCCTTAACTACATTTGGTTCTTGACTAATTTTTAATAACTTGGGTCTTTTATTGAAGAGTTTCCAACTTGAGATATATTTTTCTGTGTATAGGCAGAAGAATGCAATGAGAGTGTATTTTTTATATATTCTGCTTTCAAAAATATATCCCTTTCTGTTTTCTAATTACATGAATATGAAAAGGGAAGAAGGAAATAACTTCTAATTATATAGAACAACTTTTTTTTTAATTGAGAGTGGAAGAGAAATTCATTCATGGCACTATAAAATATATGTGAAGCAATTATATCATCAGGACTTCTTTTTGTGTGTAACTTATGTGCATGGAAATGGAGCAATTATGATATCATGACTTTTTATTGTTAATTAGAAAATTAGTCTGCTCTTTGAGTAATTACAAAGAGATTCTCCTTTATTGGATTTTTCTATAATAAGTATCAGAAGCAATTATAAGTAACAGAAGGAAAAAATAGCCTATTTGCAAAATAAAAGGAAGGCAGTAATGTTGCTTTGCTATTATAACAGTCTGAGTTATACACCATATGAGATGCAGAAGATGTCCTTATGTAATGATTTCAAATTCACACTGTATTTGAAAAGCACAGAAAAAAATCACTTTATGCTTTAATTATAGTAAGGCTTGATGGTTTCTATTACACATGGGGTTCAGTTACATAATCAGCACAAAACTAGAAAGGATATGCAAATTATTCAGACCAAAGGCTAAGATCTCCATTAACAGCAGGCAAGTCTCTATTTCAGAATGGCCTCAAAAATTATGTGGGTGTCCAAGCTTTCTGAGACAGGACAATATGGCTGTAAAATAGTTACATGGGGTGACCTGAGGATTTGAAAGAAGGCAACAGATCTGGCAGTCCCAGGCACTGCAACTTGGGCCTGAGTCTGAGCATGAGGAAAGTGGGACGCAGATACATTCATGGACCTTACTGGTTCCTTGCATATCTGATATTAACCTGTAAGAGTTAACCCAGTTAACTCCTGGTATTTGAGCAAGAAAGATCCACAGGTATGAGCCAACCCCTCAGTTCGCAATGTGTTCTTGGTCAACATTTCTAAATGGTCAAACCAAAAGGAAACATTAACGCCACCTTTTCGTGATGATTTCCTAAGTCTCTTGCTCCTTAAGTCAACACAGCCTCATTCAAAACCTGTGCATAAGAAATTATCAGGGTATAATGTAGTACTTTAAGCTCTCCTTGCTTTAACATCATTTACAAATCCTATTTATGGAGAGATCCAACACTATTAAAAGTAGGAAAATTCTTACTTTGCTGTATTGGTCCTTTATCACTTAATGAGGGAAAAAATCAGTATATTATGCCTGATTTACATGAGGTTTTATATTAGTAGAACAGTTGATCTCTGAATAAAATAATGAAGGTGCATAATTTAAGCTGAATAGCTCTCACATTATCTATTTTTCTTGTATTTTTGGTGTCATTAATGGCTATTTACGACGTTCAGCCAAGAGTACATAGCCTGCTAATGATAGTTTCTATTTTAAGATCAATATTGTAAACACTTCCAACTGGACATTCTATTTGCTAATGGGACCATTTCAAATGATGTCTTCTGTCAGCAAGAGCCATGACCTGTTTACATGTTTGCAATCTGAGTTGTCAAATTGGAATAGTAGGTCATTAGTTGCAGCTGTACATTTTTTGATTAAGGTCTTGCTGTATTTCTACACAAAACAAGAAATAAAATTCTTATATCAACCGAAGCAACATTTCTCATACAAAATAAGCCAATGTAGAGCAGTTTTTCCATATCATAATATGAAAACTTTATTAGTGCCACATTCAACAAACTTAGCTGTTTAAACAGCTGTGTTAAATAAGAATGAGTTCCAGCTTACTGAGGCTTCGCTCTCACATTTCTTTATCTTTAGAAGAAAGCCACATCAGGTTTTTTTGTATCTCATTTAATTCACCATTTAAATAATATGTATCTTTTTTATATTGAAACAGGTCTATGAAAGCATTGTATGGCATCGCTCTTCTTTTTGTCTTTATCTTGAAGTGGAATGCTTTTACATCACTCACTGGCCATATAGCCCACAGAGCAAGTTCTCAGGAGTAAGCCAGAAGCTCAGCACAGGTGTGGAACGTGGCTTACTTTTAGTTTCTGTGTTCTCTGGCTACAGCTTTGCAGTTTGATCCCTAAAAGAATGAAAGCTCCTCTGACCTAAATGATCTGTCCTTTTGCAAGACATAATATGGCAACTATAGTTCATTCACCTGGTGTAGAGGTCCCCGTCTGGTTTACTTCAGAGGCTCTTTGGAAGATTAGAGGCTGAAAGGTCAAGGCTGTATCTATTCTGAGGGATATTTCTGTAAACTAACTGAAAAATGAGGAAACTCAAAAAAATGAGAAAACTCATTGAAAAAATGTGGGTTTGGCAGCCCAAAAAAGGGATCCTGACTTCAGATCAACTTGACTGACTAGTTTTCAGCTGGAGAAGGTCTCACATAATGGGAAGTGTGTCAATCCCTTTTACACAGTATGCCAGTGCTTAGAGCTCTCAGGAAAGATGTAACATCTGGAGACTCCTGTCCTCTGCTGGGGGAGGCAAAACTGTCTGATGTTGGAGGAGAGTACACAGACACCAGGCCTACCAGTAGGGCCATGCTACCAATTCACCCTGTGATGCAGTTGCACTGCACCTTTGTACCTCAGCATTCAGCAGCACAGGAACTCAACCCCCAATGCTGCACCTCAGAAATTTCCATCTTCTAAGTCAAAAGGCAATTTTGACCCTCTGGCTCACTGAACTGGGTGATACAGACCAAGAAGGTGAGATAGTTATACTCAGAAGGAATTAGAGTACCCAAGACACTAGAGGAAGTTTCATTTTTCGGTCCAAAGGGTTGGGTTTTTTTCCTCCTTCTTTTTGTTTGGGTTTTTTATTTTTTTAGTAGAGATTTTCTGACACTGGGCAAAATAGTAAGAGTGATTCTCTCATCTAATAGTCCAGGAGGCAGGAATGGCTTTTTTGCATCCTACATGAACACATGCAGAACTAAATCCCAGCTCTTCTATGTCCTATGTGAATGATCGATACTGTACTGATGTATGTAAAGAACATTTCCTTAAAAACTTTTTTAAAATTATTTGTACTTTTTTTGTAGGTATCAAATCTCCTCCTGGAGGATAAGCAGAAGTTTTATGCTAAACAGAGGAGAAATATTTTTTTAAGTGAGAAACTGTAGAAATATTAATTCTATATTCATCTTAAGTAACCTTGTTTTCAAACCTGTGACCTCCAACACATATCCATAGCTAGAACTCAGCAAAAGTCTTACATTCACATGGGATTTGCATATCTTTTGATTCCAGATGAAGATGTATGCCTACTTTTTTTGGTGGAGTCTGCTATTGTTTCTGCCATCTGGCTTTATAATGGAGCTTAAACGTTGTTGGCCTTCTTTTCACATTTGTTGGTAAAACAGGATTGGTATTGCACCTACCGTTTTAAGTGATTCTCATATCACAGCAGTACTGTATCAAAGATATTAGGATTGGTTATAACTATATGAATCTTGTGGGTTTAGTCCAAATGTAATAGGGTTTTTGTGTGCAGATGTCAACATATATTTAGAGATGTTTGCATCTTCTAAGACTTCTAAGAGACAAAATACAGTTTAAAGCGTAATTCCTCTTTGAAATATAACCCTTTATAAAAGAACACCATAGGATTCAATGTTTACTTTCTCTCAGTGATTCCATGGCACATATGTTCTGTTTATAAGCAATAAGATTTTCTTTTCTCAGCTACCACCAATAGACTCAGTGTGTGCTCAGAACTCTTTTCTTTTCTTGCATCATTAACAATAAAGGGTCTCTAAACAAATTAGGCCACTGCTACATCTGAATAAACCCATGGTATTCAAATTATGCCCTTAGTGAGAGACACTCAGTCTTATTGTTGTTAATGGTTTTGAGCAAGTTTTCAAGAGAAAATTTTACAAAAGCAAACAAACAGAAACAGCAAGCTGTTGATAACCAAGATCTCCACGCTTTCCCATTGTCCATTACCACGGTTTTTAAGTCCAGCCCAGAATCCTAACTGCAGCGTTCCAGCAATGCTATTGTACAGTCACAGTCCCAAACAAGACTGGAAGTTATTTGGTTTTCTCTCTTGCCTTTTTCGATATTGCATTTCTGTTTCAGGGAAATAGTGTTACCATGGAACACAAGGTAAACCTTGGACAAGCACTTTGGGCGAAGAGTTCTTTAGCTACCAAAGGACTTCACTGTCTGTGCCCTTCCAGCTTCCTAAAGAAGTGTCTTGATATGTAGGGGCTGAAAAGAGGAGACTATGAAGGGATTAGAAATACCACATCAGGTAATCAATAGCCACTGGGTTTTCCTGTTGTTTACCCCCTTTTTTTAATCACAAGATCACATATGTACTTTTATATATATTTATCTTTATATATATATAATGCTTACAGATACACTTTTTCTATGCATTCGTGATAAAATCATTATCTTCAGTCAACATGCGTCACAAATCCTTGTGGTTTCGTTATATGTAGACTGGATGCCTTCCATATGCACTGTGTTCAGAATAAACCTCATCCTTGTTAAAACAAGCAGTAGGAAAAAATTCCTCTCATGTCATGGAAATACTATGGAAAACTCTTGAAATAACTAAACCTCTTATCACTTGGTGAAATTTAACCAAATCAGTAATTCATTTTTATAGGTCTAAGTCTTAGGGCATGAACACACAATTGAATATAACTGTGATTTAGCAGCTAGCTTTTGATCATATTTCCACAGCATGGCAGACTTGCTGCTGTTTAACACAAAATGCTAATGACCCCAACTATCCCAAAGACAGAAGAGACTTAAATATAAGAACAAGCTAAAAGAACTCCAGTTGGTCAGCGTCTGTTTTCAATGTACTCGATCAGATCCGTAACAAATCTAAATTTGAACAATCACTCTTTCTTCAACAGGGAATAAAGAATCAGTAAACCTTGAAAAATACTTAAATTACACAGTATTAATGGTTAATTTTGCTAAGGATTCTACACAGTATATTATCTCTAGCTCTTCTTTTATTTCTAGTTTTTAATTCTGATAGCATCTTTTTTTATCCTCCAAGTAACCTTTAGTGAAATCGTAATACATTCCCTGAGTTCCTCAGCCATTTTGCTTTCATTGCTGAAAAGGAATAGTCACAGCATTAACAGTTACATCTGAATGTGTATAATACATGAGTTTGGGAACATTCCCTACAGGTTTGTGTTGAAACACAATTCTATGTTTTTCTACATGTAGTCTTTATAACGCTAAATTAATAGGTGGTTCGTCTGCACAAACATGAGAAGGAAGTTTTTTCAGAGGGATGCAAGGCAACAGTCTAGGTCACATTTGCCTCTTGCATATATTTACATGAATCCTATTCACTAATGAAACTGCAAGAAAATCATAAGTGCACATTGCATTTGGGTTTATGGATTCACAGCGTGTTCACAGAGCTGGAGTAAACCACCCGTGATAACACATTTGAAAAGTTCCTCCAGTATGAAATACCTTTAAGGCTCTCTGTGATTACCAATGTGTCAGGACTTTTATATGATTTAAGTATCTTTGTAGACTGCAGATTTGCTTTCCACATAGCCTTTAATTATTGTCCGTGAACTGCAGCTAAAAAGAGGGCAAGGTTGAGACCGAGTGAATGGGACAAGCTGAACTGAAAGACAATGCTTCATTTTAAAGGCCGATCACTCCCTCCCGAGAGCTGCAACAAGTATGTGTCTGCTGCTCTCCGCATGGTCTTTGGTGATATTTACAGCCTTTTACAGTTCTGAAGAGAGCTAAATTGAACTTTAAGACAGTTCAGCTCCAGTTTTAAAGTTTGGATAAAGAGTAGAAGATGCTATTGTTTTTATCAGAGTTCGGCTGATGGTTGGCCTAGATAATTTTAAAGGTCCCTTCCAACCTAAAGAGTTCTATGATGCTATTGACAAGAAATTATGGTATTTCTATGAAAAACTAATTAGTGGTTGCAGAGATGGCAGAAGGCATGCACATTTTGTTACCCAGACTATGCACAGGCAGAAATAGGCAATGCCAGTGCAGGTTATTGTTAATGGCGTATCAGGTCTACTTTCAAGTCACTGCCCAGTTCTCATCTTTCTGCTAGAAATAAAGGAGCAGCCTAATTCTGCCCTCACAGTAAGCATGTAGTTCGTGCAGCCTGTATAAAGAAGAAAAGAGGTGTGTAATACCATGCAGCACAAGGGATTCCTCATTTGAACAGCTATCTGCATCAGTCCCGGAGATTCCAGCTCACGTGCTCTTAGGTTTTAATCTACATTTCCCATTTATTTTTGCTTCTACTGGTTGAATAAGGAGATTATTCTCAGTAGGTGAGGTATCTGTTCTGACATCAGAACACGATCAAAGACAAGAAAGCTTTATATATCCCATGGTGGGGTCTAGAAAGAGAGGGTGGGTGTTTGTTCACGTAAGTTTTTGTAATCAGCAAATGCAGTCACTCAGAACTAATTGCTTGTTCATAATGATAGTGTATAAAATGGAATGACTCCAGCTTTACACAAGCCTCAGTGAAAATTGCCCTCAGATGGTATTTATTTAAAAAGTCTACTCAGGGTAAATGCTAAAAGTTCATGTTTACATAGGAGACACGTGGAGACTGCATTTTCCATTGGCAACCTATACATTTAATCCTCATTCACAGAATACAAAGAAGAGCAAGTGATGTATGTAATAGCTGGGATGGAGTAAAGTAAGTGTGCTGTTTTGCATGGAAAATATACTCAAGCTTTAAAGTTTTCAGCAGGTGTCGTTTCTGCCATGTAGTCAGAATCTGCACATATTCTATATTGTGTAAACGTATCTCCTTCCTGGAGCTTGCCTTTTAAAGTTAATATAAACAACCTCAAAGTAACAAAAACCAGAGCATAATGTTTCTCCTGTGCATGGAGATTCTTCCAGTTTTTCCTTGGAAGACAGATTTTTTTTTTTTTCCTCGTTGGGCCAGGTTATGTCAAGCTCTTTGCTACTGCTGCTTTTGAGGTTACAGGAACTGATTTCAAAGCAAGTCAGACAAAATGGCTCTGCATCTCTCCACAGGGGACTACCATTTGACATTGCTGTCAGACAGCTAGCAAAGAGCTCAAGGCTGAAAACTGGCAAGGGGTGATGAATGGAAAACACTCAAAAGAGTGGAGTATATTAGAAAGATAAAGGCTTTTTTCAAAAACACAGACCCACATCATTTATAAAAGAACTCTGAATGAAGCTGCTTTCTGCTTTGTCTTGCATGTAAGCAATGCCATGTGGGACATTTCCCATTCCTCTGGCATTCTGAAATGCTGAGGTGTTACTTGCTTCCAGCACTTTTCTCCTGCTTCAGAAAAGGCTGAGAGATGGATGTTGCCACAGCTGCTGCCTGGGCTTGGTGACCAGCTGGATGTGAAGCTGAGGTCCAGGTCTGTGAGGAGGAGAACAAGCCCAGGCTGCATGCAGCCTCTCTCATCTTGGTGGTCAAGCTGATATGGATTAGCACTACTCTTTTCTGTCTACAGCTCCACGTGCCTTTTTACAAACGTTTCACCACTAGCTGTTATGCTGAGGAAAATCCATAATCACTCAGTAAGCTTTCGTCTTATTGTTCCTTAACTCAAAATTTTCTGTAAATAGTGATCACCAGCACTCACAGATTGAAGGCAAACTGCTGAAGGCTTGCAAGCTCAGCTGGAGAAACAGCCACAGTCATTTATTTTCCCTCTCAAAATGGTGCAGCCGAATGTACACTGTGTTTAACGAAGGCAATTTATTTTGAGCTTGAATACAGCCTGCCTTACTCTCTAGGACTCCAGGCATGCCACAAACACTTCTGCTGTTACCTGACATGAGGGACATTCCTGTGACACTGGCTGACACAGGCAGAGCAGTGAGGTGCCAGATACCGTTGTACCAAGATTCTCTGCACAAGGGATGCATTTTAGCACCAGCAATCTCACCAGGCTGATCACTAATAGTATGTCATTCCTACAATTTTTAATAAAGCAGTTCTGTAAATTCATCAGTGTCTTTAAGTGTATTTAAAGCTATGAGTTTGTGCTCCGCTAGAGCATAATGTGCTTCCCTCTGGTGTGGAAAGTGTCTTCTAGACAAGCATTACAAAAAACTTTGACTTTTTTTGTATCGTTGCACAAAAATAATTTCACAATTAGCTAGGGAACAGAGAAGTACATCTGAAACTAGGTTTTTCCACATATTTCCATATACAATTAACATATTGGTTTTATTACCCAGCGTTACTGGAAAACAAACCAATTTGTCACACAATATGTCAGTTTTGGTTTTATCCTGGTTCATGCATTAGTTGTCTCCATTAATTTTTATTTTATTAATTATTAATTATATATTAAGGTATGTATCAATTATAAGATAATTAGGCATTTATAGCTGCGATTTAAGGTTTTCTACCTATTCATAGAATTCTAGCTTGAATTCTAGCTTCTAATTATTTCAGCACCACTGTGTTTAACAGTAGTAGCTAAAATCAGACAAATGGCAAAGGTGACAAGCCACAGATTTACGTGTCAGACTTTTACAATCCTCCCCCCCTTATTTCCATAGCTGTTTTTAGGATACATAATAGCTGTGCACCTTATACTTGCTTAAGCCTTTCATATTCTCACTCAAAGAAAGAGAGAAAAACAACAGCTCAAATTAGGTGGTTTTTTAGATATGCACAAATGCCTAGTAAACTGCTGGTATAGGCATTTCCTCAGTTCAGTGAAAACAAATGAATGTGTTACCTGTGAAACACTGTTAGAGGTGAAGACAACATTTAGAACTCATGATTTTATATTTTTAAAGTAATTTTAAAACATGACATTAATTGCTAATTAACTGATTACATTGGAAGCTATCATTGTTAACTCATTAGTTTTCAAAACAGTCCAGTGACATACAGAACACAAGGAAATCACCTTAACAGAAAATACAGTCTTCTTAAACTTCTTTGTGAACAGTATTCTTAAAAGTCTAAACTGTGTCTATGCAGTACTTTGTTACTTGCTCCAAAAACAACTACCCAATAAATTATCTTTAATGCAACAACTTTTCCCACAGCTGTGCAGAATAATCCTTTCCCTTTTGTTTTTTTCATATTTTTTTTTATCTTAAAATTGAGTGGATGGCATTTGTAACATCTTTGGTTGCAATAGCCATAGAACTTTCTTTATGTTTTAGGATTGTTTTCAGACCATTGTATTTCTGAAGTGGGGATCGTAGTAAAGAAATGAATGTAATCTTCATAGTGCTTTTTACTATAGTATATCAGTACAATTATTCCATACTCAATGTGGCATTTCATTTCTCTGAAAAAGTCTTCTCATATCAAATGTAATACATACCACAGTGGGCTTAAAATAAGCATGTGGACTCATGTGCACTGACTGGAACTGTCACTTGGTATAAAGGGTAATACTGTCACAATTGGGCCAGGGTAGTGTTACATTTCATTTCATAGGCAAACCTAGATTATCATCTGTGTAATGACTTCCTTACAGTTCATCTGTGATATGCTGGGCAAATAATAGTGGTAATGTAATGGTTACTAGGTTACACCTGCCCTTTTCCTGACCATAATACCCAGTAATCTGTAAAAGGTTATAAATAGTGATTATTTTTTTTTTGGTGTCTAAGTGACCTAAAAATGTTTACACCTGAAAAGGCATCTTTTTAAGCTGTACTGAAGAACCTTATTTTCTCTTTTTATTTTTCAAGTTCCTATCTTTGTAGAAAGGACAAAAAAAAAAGAAAAAAAAAAAAGGGATTGGAAGATTTCACCTCCCCCACCCGTTATGAATTTGTGATTGTGGTTCTTTTCACAAAGGTTTGGAGGACTGACCCAAAGGTAGATTGCCAACAGGAACTTGACACTGCACAAGTCAGCAGCATAACGGCAGAGTTGAGAACCAAGGATGGGAGAGTCCCATCCAACGGCAAGAGTTAATAGATTTCCAGACATTAATCCTAGACAAAGTTTTTTTTTTCTGCTGGTACACCTGCTTCTGCAAGACAAGCAAAATGCATTTGTCATGACAGAGACAGCAGCAGACAGGAAGGGAGCTTGTTGGAGGTGTAATTTTAGCAGCTCTTTCTACTGAGAGTGACTGAAGCACCGCCATTGCAGCCAGGGCGTAACCAAATGGCTGGAGAGGGAGGCTGAAGCCTGCAGAGAGAGTACCCATGACACCAGCTCTGCCCAAGTACTGTCCAAGTACTGGTATCAATGACACTCCCCATTCTGCCTCCCCTCATAACGTAAGAGAAGTTCAGTGATAGGGAGCACTGTGTGCTGCAAGCCACCATCCTCCCAAAACATCTCATGCCTTAGCATTGTATCACACATCAGCCTTCAATGACCCTATGCTGACTTTTTTTCACTACTATGGCAGACACAAAGCTCTCTTTTTGCCTGGAAATCTCTCTGTGCTCTGGCTCTGTACCCCAGGCAAGGTCTTACTGTGGCTTTCGGGAAACAAGCACCAAGGTTATTGCTTGTTGTTGGAAAGCACAGCTATCGTGTGCACCCTTCTGAAATAGTAATGTGGCAGCAGTAGAAAGTTATCTCGTCATGCATGGACCAGACAGGTATATCTCAATGTGGAGAAAAAATCAGGTTATGCTTTAAAAACTCAAAACAAGTTAGCCCCAGCCATCTGCTTTCAAACTGCAATGACACATTTCTAGAATTCTAACTCAGACTGATTGGGCCAAAATAAGATGGATTTGTGCAAAAGTGAGCTTGATAGAATAAGGAAGAGGAGAGGAAGCTGAAACATTATTACAAAACTTAGTCTGCAGCTCTGATGTTACCATCTACGAGCAGGGCAATAATCAACAGTTGTGAATAGTAATGCTTTAAAATTGTGACAGCTGTCTGCTCAGTGAATTGAGAGAGCATCTCCTCTGCTCTGTACTCTGCCTCATATCAGCCCTCTTGCAGGTAGGTGAAGTGATTATGAAGTGCCAGAAATCTCTGTGCAGTAGTGCCAGGTTGAGTCACTTAATCCAGACTTTAAAAGGTTTTATTAAATGGTGTGTTCCTCGTTTTCTGGTTACCCCAGATTACAGCTTGATTATGATTTGTAGAAATTAACTTATAGAGTCTTACACAGTGCTAATAATGCAGAGGAAAAAAATTAAATTCTTCTCAATCTCAGGCTGGACATGAATAATCCAGTCAGTAGTTTTGACATTAGTTCCCCATGGCCTATTTTCTCAAAGATATTAAAAAAATACTCTCTCCCTGAGTAACATTTTTGTGAAAATAAAGTAATTGCTGTTCACAAAGCGCTCGAATACTCTGTGATTAATAATATTAAAAAAAATAATAATAAAATTATTAATTCTCTCTCCAGAGCAGAATTTCAAAAGCAGAAACTTGGGCATTAGACTTGACACCAACAAGGAGGTGGAAAGAGAACAGCGAATGGCTGCTTGTTAAGTGGAAGCCAGCCATGCCAGGCAGCAGTTGAGCCAAGGGTCCTATGGAAAAGATAGAACAAGGCAAAATATTTGTTTGCACAAATGCAGGCACAAACAGGAGGATGCTCAAGTCTGCCCAACAGGGTACCTTCATTCTACTATACCTTAAATTGGGATGTTTGACTTTGCAGCCTCTGCAGTTATTTGCCTGTATGGATACTAAAAAGTCATCTAAATAAATTGATAACACAGAGAAAAAGGGATGTTAAATGACGGTGCAAGACTGTATGGGATAACGCGACATTTGAGCTGTATTCCAAAACCTCCACTTTACATTTATAAAGTGGATTCTAAAGATTTGATAACAAAAATCCATTCTGAAAAATGTGATTGAAGTATTTGGTTAAATTCAAAAGTAATGATGAACAGGATAGCTAAATATTCTCATAGGCTATCTGGAAAAAAAAAAAATTCTTGTAACTGTGTATTTCAGGATTTACATGTAAAAGAAACATTTTTCAAGTCTCCTCTCAGTGTCCCAGTGTCACCAGTTCATTCCAGTGCTACCAATTACAGCTGTGTATTTGATATTTTGCACAGTCAGGGTTTTCTGATCACATGGGATGGTAAGGTTGATAAACTTTCATTACTCTGTTGGCACAGCCTATATTTGTATATATCAGTCAGATAGTTTAATTTCTGTTTGCAAAAAGTGTTGCTTGCAACTGGAGTGGAGGAGTTTTTCCTTTTTGAAGGTTTCTTAACATTTTGCCATATTCAGTACAACTCTTTGGCTGAGTTGAGATCTCTGTTTCCAGTGGTTTTGAACCTAGAGGAGACCTTTGCAGTAATAACAAGGAGGGATTCTACTTTACAAGACATAGGCCTCAACACAGGCTCGCCAGCATGTTTTATCCTGGATCAAATATAACAGAGCTAATTAAGCTTTGCAATGACTCTTGTTTCCATAGTTCACTAGTTGCCCTTGTTACACATGCCTTGGATTTCCACTCAGTTTTAAGAGACATCTGGTTTTCATATCTCCTGCTTAGGGCATGATCAACTACTTTCATTTTTTCCATAGTGTAAGTGAGCTAATATCCATGTATCCCTATCACACTTTAAAGTTCATTTCCACCCTATAATATGTGTCTAGGTTTTCCTGTACATATTGTATTTGCCAACAATCTTTTTTTTGTCCCCAAAACATTTTTTATTTTATTTTCATTTTTTATAGTGAATGTAGCTCTTGTAAAAGGTGGTGGACTGACAACTCTGGCAGATGAAGTATGGCTTATCTGTAAAAAAGAAATAGCAAAAGGATATGGCAAAGTAATCTTCTTTTAATGTTCCCAATATCATATGTTATCCTTGAACAGGAAAGAAATTTCTCAGGACTGAAGGCAAAAGTCCCTGCAATAGTACAGCTACCATGACTGTTATGGTGGTTATTGTAAAGTCTAGTAAGACCTCAATGATAACGATTTATTTGATAATTTTCACAGGTACAGCACCACTGTCAGAAGCTAATGGTAAATCCTGGCCATGAAATCTACACTTGTGACTCCATGGCTCCCACTGATAAATGTTTATTTTCATTCACTCATCTTAGAAACATCAGGACAATCTGTATTGCCCTGGGAATTTATATAGCAACTTTACATTAAGTCAAGGGCATTATTGACACTATTTTAAATACATCGCTAATTTAAAATTGAGTTTGAGGGCTTCTATGATTAGGAGCCAAAGTTCCTTCTATAGTCAAGGAGGGGAGACTCCAGAGAGGGTCACCAAAGCACCTGAAATACAGAGCTGCAGGCTGAATAACTGACCACAACCTGAAGATATAACATTAATAGGGATAGAGGTAAATTCCTTGGTTTCACCTGTTTAGTCTGTTAAACCGTTTGCCATGTTCCCCCCTAGATCCTTGTGAGGCTGGTAGGTTTTGGTAAGTTTTTGCTTCTGTTTACTCTGTGAAACGTAACTCATCTGGGCATACTTCACTTCATTGCTGGTGCAGAGCTTTGGGCAATGAGAACATTTCACTTTTCCCACTCTATGTAAATAACAATTATAAGACAAAAGAGTGATACACTACAGAAAGAAATTAATCTTTTATAGAATTATTTTTTTTTTTTTACAATTGTAAGTCATTTTCTGAATACTGGAACTAAAAAAGCTGGTTTATGTCCTTCTCTCTTACCCATGTCCCTAAATCTCCTTGCCACTTTTAGCCCCACCAAACAAGATAAAGCAGTGTGTAATACATGTGTTAGATACATGCTGGCCAGGGAGCCAGCTGACTGTCAAGTAAGCCTGACTTATGCCTGATATTTCCATTCTCTGTCTTCTGCTCAGCAACTTATTTCTATGGAATTTCTTGGAAGTTGTCTTTGAGAGGTCTTACGTTATTTCTAATTTGGCTTAAAGTAGCCAAAAAATCCCTATGTATAGAAGTGATAGAAAAGTATAATTTATATTACATTAGAACAATATTTCTAAATGACGCTGATATAAATGCCTACATTTATAGCTAGATATTATATCTATGAATAGATAGGTGTAAACAGAAAATTTGATATCATCATCCCATTTTGTTAGGAAGAGCCTGGGGCAGGAACCAGGGTGCTCTGTTCTTTCCCTCTTCTTTCTACTACTATGAATTACTTGCATGGCAGAAGGTTTATCTGAAATTTTGTCCCAACTCTGAACCACTTACAACTTGGTAAATTTTGCAGGTGACACCATGGATTTTAGTCACATGCTACAAATCAGATTAATTTTGTCTAAGTGTTGTGAAGGTCAATTTGCAACCCAGCCTGGTACTTGTCTTTCATCATGAGAAAGGGGATGGAAGCGAGGTGTTGAGAAAACAGGACATAGACACAATCACAAAAATGCAGATAAATCTATTTACATATTAAAACCCATGTCAACAGGCAAGGACAAATAACTTTTTTTTTTATTACATGTCCCTCAAGGTTTTCTTCGAAAAGCGGGATAGTGTGCCATATAGTGGCTAAGCTAGTGAAGTGACACATCAGACTGCAACCACCTTCAAAACCTATAGCTTCTTGATGCTAAATCTGTACATTTTGAGCTGCATCACTTAGAATCATAGAATGGTTTGGGTTGGAAGGGACCTTAAAGATCATATAATTCTACCCACCCTGTCATGGGCAGGGACACCTCCCACTAGTTCAGGTTACTTAAACCCCATCCAGCCTGGTCTTGAATATCTCCAGGGATGAGGCAGCCACAGCTTTCCTGGGCAATCTGTTCTGGAGCCTCACCACCCTTATGGTGAAAAATTTCTTCATGATATCTAATCTATATCTACCCTTTTCCAGTTTAAAGCCGTTACCCCTCATCCTATCACTACATGCACTTGTAAAAAGTTCCTCTCTAGCTTTTTTTGTAGCTCCCCTTCAGGTACTGGAAAGCTGCTATAAGGGCTTCCTGTAGCCAGCTCTTCTCCATGCTAAACAACCCCAACTCTCTCAGCCTGTCCTCATAGAAGTGGTGTTCCAGCCTGCTGATCATCTTTGTGGCCCTCTTCTGGACTTGCTCCAACAGGTCCATGGAGAGGGCCTGTACCAAGCAATCTCAGGATAGGTCATTTTCCACGGAATAACTTTCAAGCAACAAAATCTAAATCATCTTCTGTCCTATCCGATATCTATCTAATGGGGTAAAGGTAGTCAGCAGTGGCCAGACAAAGAATACCATGAGAGGGCTAGCTACCATACTGCTCCTTTGAGCAGTAGGTAAGTAGGAGCCTGATTACAAATCTATTCCTTCTCCTGTATGCCTGCCTCTCAAAACAGGCATGTTTTCCATCAACAGATGGAAAGAAAATATCAAACCTTCTTAAGTTAGGATGCTGATTTCAGTAATAAAGAAAGAACTAAATGCACAAGAAATGCACTCAGGAAAAATTAGAGTCTAAGCAACAGCTTTGTATTAGTAATTTCAAGTGATAAACTGCTATCCAAAACAATGAATGACTGGACAGCCAAGCTGCTCTCCCCTACGGCTGCATGCCAGGAGGCAGCAGCAGTCTCTCACATGTTCTGCTGCGCTCAGTCTCGAACTTTGCACTGAAGGAAAGTGGGCATAGAACTGAGATATGAGCTCTTTTAGAGCAAGTAGACAGTGGAAAGAGAGGCTATGTGAATGGTAGGAAACTTAAACCAAAATTATCTTGTTGTGCGGGAAGAAAGAGAAGCTTTCTTTGGAGCAGAAAAAGCTGAAGTAAAAGAGCTCAGACTTGAATGTTCTTGTTGCCAGGCAAATTAAACAACTTTTTTTATTTTTGTCTCATTTTAAATTATAAGCTGTGAATGATGTGCTGTCAAACTAGTTCTATATCTACAGTGAAGCAGTAACAGAAAAAAAATACAAAATCCTAATCTGAAAGCTCCTCGTCTTCCTATGAGAATACCCATGGACACACACAAAGCCACTCCTGCAGAGTGCATGCATGTGGTAGGGATAAGGACTGAATAGAAATAATCTTGATACCAATCAAACATTCCATATTTTTGAAATCAAAGAGATTTAAAAGAATCATAAACCCCAAAGCCGTTCCCTCAAATGATTTCAAGAGCTTGAGGCAAGTTCATTAAAACAATGTATCTCCAGTCTTTCAGCAGAGACAAGCTCTCTGTAGGACAGTGCTTTTGCTTATCTGGGAAGAGCTTCTTGCTGAGTTCCTGCTGGTTTATTTAAGCTGGTGCTGGGCTCCTGTTACTCTTCTCCTGCTGAAAGTTAAACTGGTTTCAGCTAGTCAGTGCTGCCTGACGGATCTAAATAAGGCAACGCTGAGCATACAGACCACACTCTGATACAGAATATGATTACCATGGGAAGCCTTCCAAATTTGAAACAGACAGTAATTTTAACCTTGGAGCCAAGGCAGTTCTAATAAGGCAGGGGGAAGGGGCTGGGGTGGGGATTGCCTCCTGAATTTAATTTGCAATGTAACATTAATAGGAAAAGAAGTAATTTATACATACTTCTCTTGTCTTCTAACAAGGAGTATTATAAAATGTCAGGAAGATATAAACCCAGATTATCAAAATCCAAGACCCATGATTTAGCCAGAAAACCAAGTGACACACATACATGTGCATTGCAACGAAAAATTTAAAACCTGGACATATGTCACATTTTAGTTTGTAAATTAGGCTTTCTGCATTCATATACAATTATGTTCATATGTGTCACATTTTAAAGCAGAGAAGGCTTGTTCCACAAAAATGTGTGTATTTATCCCAACTCCACTCTTTGGTCTCAGACAATGTATTGTCTCTCTGTACAAGTTCATCTCACTTCATTCTTTGTAGCTATGAAATATCATTCTCATGTCTTCAGATTATATTGCTTGTCTGTTAGGTCTCAAGACTTGATATGAGAAATAGAGCTGGATGGGAAAACTCTTTCCCATCCTCCATACATACAGTTCAGAGTCTCTTGCATCCCAGATATGTGCCTCATCCTATGTGTTTTGCATATTTTAAACAGATAGTGTTAGTATTAGTATTTATGTCTCTGTTTTTGAACTCCACATAATCCCATACAAAATCTGAAAAACTTTGTGTGGGACGTTCATATATGTGCCTATGAAAAGTCAGGTGCTCACAACACAATTTTTTCAGTGGAAATCTTGTCTGATATGAAAACCCTGGGTAACATCTAGGCACAAACAGGAGTTCTTTTCCTATTTGCGACTGTTACTGCATTTTAATGAGAAAATAATGATTATTCCCCTCTTCAAACTATTCTCAGTTCTGTAGTGAAACATGCTAAATGTAAGATTTATTTTATTGCTATTACTGATCACAAATTTATGTTATTTCTGTGATAATGTGAGTTTAATGGTACAAATACATGGAAATTTGGAAAGCAAAGACGTTTTCTTCAAATATTGCTAGTTTTATATACTAGTACAAGCTCAATGGAACATCTGAGTGCCACAAGAAATTCTGAACTCAGTAAACGCATTCAGAAATTCCTGTGAAGCAGGATTATCACATGATTTCACATAACTTCCACATTTTCACAGCCCAGGAAATGTCCTGTAAACACGTGAATTAGTATAATTTGTGAAACAAGCAAATAATCTTCATCATGTTCTACCAAGGCCTCATTCCTGCATCTAAATATATTAATCAAGGATGCAGAATACACTCATAGAAGCAACATATCTTTATTTATTGTCAACATATATTTATCATGATAATTAATAACAGATCAGATATCATAAAATGACTAATACTTTAATAAAGCAATTTATTCAAGAAATTTTCTACCTAAACCCATACACTGAATCTGCTTCTTACTCCTATTTAAGCAACATTAAAAAGACAGACACCACTGTGTAGGGAGAGGAATGTATTAGAAGTCAAATGTCTTAACTCAAAATCAGTCTTCACTAATTTTTTAATAGCATTAGTTTCCCAGCAGGAAAAGTGCTTCCTTTAGGAGCACTTTGTAGAAAGAACTACTGAAACTGCTGGGGTAAAAATGAAATAGAACCTTTTTTCTGTAGTGTAGCAATATTTTTATGTCCATTTATCAACGCCTTTCTCTTTTGTCTTTTTTTTTTTTTTATCTCTAATGAAACTTTTTTTTTTACTTCTAAAAAGTGATTTTTATAAATCTTTAAGCAAACAAAAAGTATCAAGCCTTGGAGCTATGACATTTCTTTTCCACCTAAAAATAGTTGCAAAGCTTTGTGAATGCTAATGCTTTTGTAATCTCATTCTAACTTTTTATTTGCAAAGAAATCTTCCCAGTGAGAAATCACTCTGGGCCAACTTACTGAGTTAATTGAAAGGAGAGAAAAATAGCAAGCGGTGAGAGCTGCTGTGTTTTTAGGGATATGCTAATTTCAAAGTCTAATAAGAACATCTAGGATGAATACATTATCTATTTTGCAGACATATTAACTTATTCTGAGTGGAGCTTAAGCACCATGTCTCCAAACTCAGTTTAACCTCTGCCCAAAGACGAATGCAAAGTGATTTTCTCCCTCAGGTTAACAGTTCATATGGCAGAGTTTCTTTATATCTTTCTGTTTAGTTTAATCCATCTTGGGTCATGGCTCCTGACCTTTACTGTGAATTCTGAGCTCAGATGAAGCCCAAACATTGAGGCCAATCTCTCTTGCAGATGCCATCGATCACCTATTACTACACGCAGAAAGCAAAGCAAGAGGAGAGACAGTCCAGAAGTTTATATACTGTGTCTCACCCTTCATGCTTTGCCAATGGCAGATAAAGTACTTAAGCATCCTCTTCTTTTTTCCCAGATGTTGCTGGGGTATGAATGGCTATGGCAAATGGCAACAGAAATAGGAGTCAGCAGGGAGGATGGAGAGGGCTTGGATCAACAAGGACATGACAATGACAACTCTTTTTTTTCAGAAGCCTACAGAAAAAAAGTCAGCGAAAGAACTAAATGTTCTTGCTTCGGAGTTCCACATTCATGAAAAACACCAACTCTTCCTGAACCCCAGTTCAATGTGAAGCTGGATTTGAAATAGAATTGAAACTGAGAAAGACGTTTCATTGGTAGGCAGCTTTGACTATTTGCCAGTTGTTCAGTCAGCAGAAATGAGTAACCCAGAAAGAGGTATTTGGTACCAGTAAGAGTAAAGCCCTCAATGACTGGCAGCACATTTCTGCATCTATGTACACATTCATTGTTTCAAATGGCTGCACTGTTTCCTAAAGGAAGTTTTTTTCAGGGGGAAATTTTTATCTGTCACATGTATTTTTCATTCATTTTTGATTTTGCTTCTGTGGGTTACATGCAAACTGTGGCAAAGATAACCATTATAAATGTGAAAAATCATGCAGGGTTATTAAAAGATTTTAGAAACATTAGTGGTATATAGTGATATTTTTCAGAAATGCGCCCTCTCATCACTAAACATGCCTGTTCCCTATACAGTTAGTTTGCTAACTTACACTTTTGGGGGCAACACCATTAAAATATCTAAAAGTGTCTGTCTATAGATGAAGGATCCCAAGAAGCAGTAAAAGGCATGTAAGCCTCTTGGGAAGTCACTGACAACGCACAGTTACCAGAAGAAGCCTCCTAGAGAGCCACTTGTAGCTTGCCCCTGGGAAACAAATGGGCACAAACTCAGATCTGCCCCATATCTTTCCCAAGAGGATGGAGCAGGAAGCCAACTCAACAAGGGCTACTCTTTGAGAACATGCTGGGGATACTTCTCTTGTCACCCCTTTTACCCCATGATATAGAAGCCTCAGACCTCCTCCATCTCTCCTCTCCACTTGCAGCATCCCCTCCAGCTCCTGTGGCAGGTGTACACATAGCTGTCTGCCTCCATGGGTCAAGTTTTTGGCTATGTGCCTGGTGCCATGTGAGCAGGCAGTGGCTCAGATGCTTGACAGACTTTTCAATGAGAGAAGCCGGGCTGCATCACCTTTTCAGTGGGCATCTGCTCTATCAGATGAGGGGACAGCTGGAATCTCTCTAGGTCACCGCTGAATCACAGTTGGACATGGCTGTGAACAGGGTGCTAAGCACTGGGCTCTGCAATTGTGCCAGGGAAGGCCATCAGAAAAGGCATGATAACGTCAAATGGGAGGTCTATGAAACGTTTACCTGGACTGAATTTCCTGAATTCCTCCCACAACCTCTCTGTTCCCAAAGCAGGATTTCAGAGTCTCTCCCTACTTTTTCCCCACTTTACCTTACAAAACTTTAGCACAATATATATGCTTGTGCCAACTTAAAGCAGATGGCTTTTTTTTTCTTTTGATATTTATTGACACATTTTAGAGTACTCAAAATGGTGTGACAATGGGGTTTCAGTGCCATGGGAAAATTTCTGTTCTTCTGGAGTCACTTAGATGTCTCCAGTTGGTCTCAGACCCAGGATTCGATCTCAAGGGAAGGTGCTCTGTGCTGAAGCTTAGTGCTCACCCACTTGCTTTAATTCACAATTTTGATGCTGCATGGTCTATGAAGGTTATTATAGTTCTTTGAATTTCATTATATCTGGCTAGAAATTTGCCCAGACCAACTGACACATTACTTACATAGCCTGCTTTGCCTCTCCAGGTCCTTAGCAGTATTGTATAAAGAAATTTCTACCCCTGCTTAAGCATTGCATTATACATGATACCTGGAATGGAGGAAAAGACATATCCACTCTTTCTTTTACATATTGAGAAGGATAAGGAACCTTAAAGGTAACTGAAGTAAACTATTACATGTTTTTGAAGTTCTAAATGTGTAAAGCAGTATAAACAAGAAGAAAATCTGGTCTTCCTAAACAGGAATTGGTCTGGCAACAAAGACCCAGAGAAATTAGATTATTAAAAAAAACAACCCCGAACCACCATAACGAACAATAGACAGAAAACATTGGTCTATTTACTTTTTACTTTTTTAATAGCACTAAATAGCATGCCATACAAGGTGCTAACCTTATTTATAAAGTCCTTATAATGACTTAGATTCCCTCTACCTTGGAGATTATTGTCTCTTACCCTTTTACTGTGACAATTCAAATTAACAGATCCTTCCAGGGTTTAAACCTGGAACAAGTCACGTGTTCCTTCTACATGGGTTTCAATTCTAGTGTTTTACTTCCCCTTTGACCAGAACAAGGGTCTAGCAATATTTCTTAAGGTATAATGTTGTCTTTAGCTACAACACAGTGTAAAATTTCAAAGTGGAAAGTTGATTCAGAAGGTTGGTTTGGTTTGATTACTTTCTCCGTCGTCAAATCAATGAGACCAATTGAGGATAAAGGTCAGTCTGAATGCAGATCCCTGAGACAACCTTAAAGGTCAGTCCTTTATTAAGGATTAACTGTTATCAACATGATCAGCTATTATTATGTGTTTCATATTTATGAAGATGTATAATAAAGTGATGATGCAACTGAAAGATATACATGTAATATAAATTTAAAATATATCTTTCAAAATATTAATGGAATTTCAATCATTTAATTTAATTATCTTTTACATATTACTTGGAAAATTTTCTATCTGGAAGCTATGAAACAAATGGATTTTATAAATCTATGAATAGAACTTGTAAATATGAAAAACCAGTTACTGACTCTACAGAAGTGTTAATTTGAATAAATGTTATTGATATCAGTGAAGAAACTCTGCATTCACATCGAGAGACCTGAGATCCAGGATTCAGTTACGTGATAATCAGTTACTTATGGCTCTTGGTTGGTGCAAGCATTTTCAAAGGATACAATTCTAACTTTATCATATTTACAAAATAGTATCATATTTTAAAACAATAATTTGAAATGTTTAGTTTTATTGTAGTAGCACTACAGATTGGATTATTATTATGTGGTTTACCATAAAGAATTTGTACAGGAAGGAATCTTGTAAGATGGACACATGTAAGCAAATTTTGGGGCTAGCTTTTGTCACCTTTTCTCACAAGAGCTGTTAAAAAAAAAAGTGGACAGGAGAAAAGTGGTCTGGATTGGGAGGGATTGCCTAGATATACACAGGCCAAGAGTCCTCCCAAGACAATTGATGGTGTAAAGAGCATCTGTAACCTTCCTGCTAACCCATAAAACAGCTGTGAAGGGAAGATTCATATAACATAATGTTTCACTGATCCTCTACATGAAAACCTTTATCAATGCCAGGACAATGGCTATCATTAGGCTAGGTTGTAAACCCATTGGTGATCCCCATGAAATTCGTAAGCCATCACTGATTAATTCAGTTCTTTTAGCAGAAAATGCCTCTTACTTGTTTCCTTTCGGTCTCATTATTCATTCAGCTGAAGTCTTGGACAGGCAAGCACCAAATGCTGCTCCTGAGGAAAAACCAAATATTTCAGGGTAATTCACTTCACCCAGTGAAAGCCATTTGGATTAAACAGGACTATAAGAGAAACAGAGCTCTTTCAGGCTTCCTTCCTCTTCCTGCCAAAGTATAGTGATCTCTAACCTACCAGAATTCAAAGGTATTTGCTGTACTGCGTAGGCCAATGCATACAATCTTTTGTTCCATTTTTCTAGTTTTAAGTATTAAAAGTGCATAAACAGATAATCTGCTGTTGATCCTAGCTCCTAGGCTTCATTGTGAGCCCAAACAGCACAGCTGCAGAAACATTATATTTCCTTTAAAAAAAGATTAAAAAAAATAATTCAAGATTCCTTTTATTGAGCCTCTGGAGCAAAAATTTGGTTTCGCATAAAGTAATGATGGTCTGTGCCATATGACTGAGTCCACAGCCAGACAGCCTACACAAAACTGTTTTCCTTTAGTACCAAATTTGATAATTGTATTTGGGCTCAAAGCAGTTTCAGCTTACCTGATGCTCACATTCTGTTTATTGCCTGCTAATAACTGTTAAGCAAGTAGATGTAAGTACAATCCTCTTTTGATGTTGGCGATACCAAGAACGTTCCTTTCCTTTTCTTCTTCTAAGTCTCTCTCCTCTTCTTAAGGAAGATTCTTTCTATTTTTTCTCAGTTGTTTCTGGAGGTAGCAGGAAGGTAAACAGGCTATAAGCACACATTTTCCATTAGGAAAGAAATTAATGACTAAGCCAGATATCTCTCTTGCATTCCACTATTGTATCCTGCATATAAACACCATATATAAAATCTCAGTTCCTAAACACTACAGAGCCCTAGGAACAGCAGTGCTTCATTTGTCTGTAGTGCTGTGCCTTTCAACAACACGTGCTTTTTTGCAGCGAATATACTACCTCGATGTGCTGCTTTCTTTACTTTTCACTTAAATGCACAGAAATACTCCTCCCTGTGTTTCTGTTGCTTCCTTGTGCACTTTTTCAGCAATTCTGTCACCTGACACTCAGTTTCCAAACTGTGCATTCACATAACTGATAACTCACACAATATATCTCCATCCTAACCAATTTTTCAGAAAACAATGTGCTTTGGGCAGTGAATCCTATTGTTCCAGCTGTCTATTCCACACAGGAGCTTAACAGCTTTTGCAGTTATCTTGAAAGATGGACAGTTATCATAACCTCCAGATTTTTCTAAATTTTCCCCTAATATGCTGTACAGGAAATACATCTCTTTAAAAGGAAGTTAGAAAATAGAAATTTTTATTAACAACAAAAAAAAATTTAGATTACTTTTCCTCAATGTGATACTACCATTTTAAAATATTTTCCACAGGATTACTTCTCCAGTTGAAAAGTCCCTTTCTGAACACTTTCTACTTGCAGTGATTTTCTGGATGGGATCAGACCCATCCCGCATCAAACTCTACTGAAATATAACCAAATGCTTATTAGATTAGGCAGAAGACACCTGTAGAAAACAGATGGTGAAAAATCCAAAATCATCAAGTCACACAGAAATTTTTTCAAGCAAATTACCCAATAATATCCAACTGATTACACGTAGGAAGCTTTTACTGGTTTGTGGTAACTGGGTACAAATTAAGCATGGAAATGAATGTGTTATTTAAATCACAAAAGTGCATTTGCTACTTCCTGGAAATCTGTGCTGAAAAGCACACAGCTTTCCATAACTATCACAATGGTTACTTTTGTTTCAGCGGCTGAAAAAACCTGATGATACTGGCAAACTTATTTCTGTTGTACACTGTAAGAAAAAATGTGTATATTATCACCAGATATTAGTTTACACTGGTTATTTTATTGAGACCTAGACTCAGAATGATGGGGCCAGTAGGTGGAAAGATGACTAATGGCATACATTTGGTATGGCAGTGAAACTAATTAAAAGGTTTCAGATTATCTCTTCCATGTCACAACATTCTGCATTTAAAAAGAATGATTATGTCTTAGACCACTGTAAAAATAGACTTAACAGAAAAAAACCCCAATGCTAACAACTTAATTTAATTAGGAAAAAATAATTCCTAAGTGATTAAATGCCAGTAAATTATGAATAGTTGAATAAATGCAACGTGAATGGTCATTTCAAAATCAAAATTTTTGTCCTGCCTTGGTTGTGTGAATACAGAACAGGTTCTGTTCTCAGCTCTGGAATAACATTAAAGAATGTGTTCTTTTTTCACAACTAAGTCTTCCTTTCTCTGTCCTAATCAAAATATAAAAAGCATCACTTAGTGTAGCCTGCTGACACAGGACAACACCCTCCACGCAAACAATTTCAGTTAAAAGAAAAGGGGGAAAAATCTGTCTTTTACTATATGACTTTACAGAATCCTCTTGAAAGAGTATTCCATACTATCATTATTTCCAAAAGGTTAAATGCTTGGAAATTGCTTGGATTGCTCCACAGATATGAAAGATGGAAACAATGTTGGCCATAGATTTGGACCACATGGAGAAGACACTGAAGGCCCTGCAGGAAAGCACCATGGCTGACAGGAGGACAGGAGGAGATCAGCATGGCTAAGCAAGGACCTCCTGCTCAAACTGAAACAGGGCAACAGGGCTGCATCAAACGCAGCTGGCCAGAAGGTCAGGAGAGGTGATTCTGCCCATCTATTCCACACTGGTGAGACCCCACTTTGCATACTGCATCCAGCTGCAGAGCCCTCAGCAAAAAAAAAAATACATGGGCCTGCTAGAACAGATCCAGAGGAGGGCCACAAGAATGATCAGAGGCATGGAACATCTCTGCTATGAAGACAGGCTGAAAGAGTTGGATTTCCTCAGTCTGGAGAACAAAAGGCTCTGAGGAAACTTTATTGTGGCCTTTCAGTATGTAAAAGTACCTTTTAAGAAAGATGGGGACAACATTTTTAGCAGGGTGTGTTGTGACAGCACAGTGCGTAATGGTTTTAAGTGAAAAGAAAGTAGATTTAAACTAGATATAAAAAAGAAAATTTTTACAATAAGCATTGCAGGGGAGTTGGACTAGATGACCTTTAAAATTCCCTTGTTTACACAATATTATATGATTATATGAATAGAAGATCTCCAAGTTTTTTAGAGAGAGGAAATTATTTGTATTGGGCCTAATGAAAGGACTGTGCTTGAAAGCTCAGGAGGTGGTTGAAAGTAATATATTATTTTTCCTTACAGACTGCAGGACTCAATGATAATTATCCAATAATATAGATAAACCAAGATTCAGGGAGATTAAAAGTTTGGTCCATGATTGTAAAGAAGAAATACTGCAACATTAGGGAATAGAAATCATTAGCATAGATTCTCCATTGCGTTATTTTACTCTGAGTTTGCTAATAACCAAAAAATACATGTTTTTCACAAAGATGAAAACCCTTTATTTAAATACATAATGTTGGAGCTTAACAAAAATCTTATATTACACTAAAAAGTATAGTATAATTCAATGTACAAAGTCATGGGAAAAAAAATCTTGTCTTATTTTCTTTTTGTCTTGCTACACAGATTTTAGATAGTCCAAGAAATCTCTCTCTTCCCTTTTCCCTAGGAAAATATTTTCTCCCTATTTCTGCGGAAGACCAGACTTTGCTGACAAAGTTAGTGGGACTCTTTTCTTTTATCAAACTATACAATCCTGATCCAAACCTCAATTCATATACTGATAGGCATGTGGGAAAGCTGCAACTTACATATAGCCTTTCCAATAATCACCCTCTTCAACATTCCTTACTGCTTCTGTCTATGAGCTTTCCAGATGACATTATAGCTATTGTTTTCTTTGCTAATAAATAAAAAAAGTCTATGTTTTTTCAGTATCCAGTAGATTGGAAATGATTCCAGGACCACAGCACTGCAAAAAACCATGGCAGTTGTTTTAACAGAAATGTAGTGGACCTGATCCATTTCAGGTCTGCTTCACTATGAAACATGGCTAAAGAATTTTGTCAAAGAAGATTTATTCTTATTCTCTTGTTTAATCTCTAGTCATAATTCCTCAGCTTGTTCAGTGGAACATAATCAAAAGTTTGTACATTGGAAGAGACATCAAAAATACAATAGCCAATTAAAGTAATAGTGTATTAAGCCTAAAATCATGATTTCCAAAATATAATAGTAGGAAAATGAATAACACAGATCTGGTACATTCCTTTGGATGCCTTTTTTGTTGTTGGTAAATACACTATATCTTCAGTGTTCATTCACAGTTTTGAATACCTACTTAACCATTCCACTTGAGAACAAATGTCATAACTCTTGCTTGAAACAGTAGGTTGCTTGTCACGTGCATTTGATCACATTCAGGAACCCAAAGGACTGCTGCAGTAGTAGAAGGAGATGTGCCTTTATCCACCAAAGCACAAGCTTTATCCTGACAACACATTTTTAAAGTATTGAACTTTTTTTTTTATTGACCTAATTGGTATGTTAGTCCTGTCATACCAGTCCCACTGAGAACTAAAAAAGGTGAGCATATTAGAAATAAATCTGATAATGTCATTCCATTACTAAGTTTATTTATAGTCTAAATACACTTTGCATGCTAAAATTTGGTTAAAAGTTCTTATTCTTAAAATGTGACAGGTTTTACAAAGTATTGCTCTTCTAACCTGCAGCTATTTGATTTCAGTGACTCAGAACAACAGGACAGCTAGATCTATGACTGTAGGTGAATCCAAGAATAAAGAGATATAACCTGCCATTATTGCATTATTGAAAACAATTTCTGAAAGGCTGTAAGGGTTCCTAGAGCTGGACAAAATTTTAGACTTAACCAAATATATTACTTTGGTTGACCAAAACCCATTGCCAAATACTTGCTGAATATGGTTTAAAAAAAAAATTAAGAAGGAAGTGAGCCAAATAAAGCTAATATAAAAAGATGAAAATGTTAAATATTTGACTTGAGCATTTTCCCGAAGAAATTATTTTCATTTTCGCTGCTTTTAAATGTTTTTTTCTTTCAA
This sequence comes from Nycticryphes semicollaris, assembly GCA_013400055.1. NCBI lineage: Eukaryota > Metazoa > Chordata > Aves > Charadriiformes > Rostratulidae > Nycticryphes > Nycticryphes semicollaris. Next base: position 119,711 of record VXBJ01003066.1, read on the forward strand.
CATGTACTGAGTTTTCATTATAAGTCAAAACCACACTTAATCTGAAGCAACATTTTTCATTTTGAAATGCATCAAAGTGATTTTTTCCTGAATTTTGTATTTCACCAATGATACTGAAAAAACTTTCGTTTCAGAGTGACCAAAGGCTTATTTATTTCTTTTTATTATTTTGGTCATTGAGTCAAAAGACAGCTTGGCGCAACTCTGACAGTTTATTTTTTCAAAATATTTTTTGTTTGCACTTAGCAAAAAAATCCGTTTATTCTTGCAACACATAAAATATATTTTCTGAATAAGAACTTTTGGTTACAAGAAAACAAGATAATAGCTCGTGTGGTTTTGCATTGTATTCTAATACATTTATGTTGGCTTTGATGTGAGGAACTATATCATCTTCACTGTCTTCTGAAGCTGGCACGTGCTATTGGAATGGGAGCTAACATTCCAGTTTTAAAAAGCAAACTGTATATCAAAAGACATTAATGCCTCTTTAGTGTGATTATGATCATATTGTCATGATTTGAGAAGCACCACACTCCTCGGGAGTTAGTCTGTTATAGTGGCTTATAATGGATGCAACTGCTGATGGAGAAAAAGTATTAGTGATCGATGTGTGCACCTTCGTGTTTACATTTTCTCCCTATAGTCCCCACTGCTGACTGTTTGATAGCGACAAAGTCACAGAGTCTCCTGTTGTTGCTGTCAGCAGCATTTTGTCTCGAGATCATGCAGGAGAAACAAAGAAGGATCCATAAGAAACACTGCCCAGGTTTTGCTCTCCTTCCACAGTCTCCCAAAACAATTTTTAGTTCAGGGAAGTAATCATGGAAAATAAAAACTTTCAGTCATTTGAGCTGATCTGAAACTAAATAAATGCTAGCTTCAAAATGCTCATGGATACAGTCTTTTCCAGAGAGAAAAATAATTTGATTTGAAAACACCCTCAAAAATAAGCAATGGGAATTCACAGTAGTGCTAATGTTAGCACTGAAAGTGCTAACATTACTAGACTGCAATAGTCACTGAAAAATCACTTTTTTTACTTAAGTTAAAAAGAACATACTAGTCTGTATGGACTGATTTTCAGTAGAAAAATGTAAAAAAGTTTTTGCTGATAGAGAAAAAGTGGGCACAATTTACACTTCATATTGGTAATTTTTGAGATTTTACTACAAATCTTGAGATATTTGGTATTGGTCTAAAGTGTTTTCTTGACATTTAAACCAATCACAAGACTTCTGGGGAATTAACATGATTTCTGAGCACCTGTGGATCGCAGTACTAGCTTATTAGTCTGTCCTCAGCATCAGAACAGTACATCACTTCCCTTTGCGCAAAACTCTTCATAAATCTTCCATATGCTACTCTAAACTAAGACCCTACCATTCCAGCATCACTCACCCATACATAATTTACTTTACACCACATGATCTCAGAACCAAAGTTTCACCTGTTTTTACTCATATAAAAAGGAGATTTTCATTTAGCTTTGGTTGCAGCCACTGGTGGCTTTCAAATTTACTGTAGTCCCGCAACTTATAGGTGGCATTTAATTCAGAAAGAATATTTTCAGTCCTCACTTGCCCTTCAAATGTGAAACAGTGGGGATGGATGGAAGCCGTTGAATGAATAAGTCATTTGACAAATGTTCTGCTTATTTCTGTCTGAGGATTCTTTATGAGCAGTTGGCAATTTTTTCATATGCATTAGTCATTCAAAATTGTTGCCTATTTTGTGCAAATACTCTGCGGTCTGTCAATTGTACTCCAGCAGATCCTTCCAAATACATGAAATCTGAACCACTCCAGATATTTCTTACCAGAGGCAGAGCTCAAACAAAATAACTTTTGCTCCTCAACTTTTGACCACAGTTTTTGGATTCTGGATTTCCCTCTACAGAGGTGCTTTAACAAAACCAAAATTAGTTTTACATTAGTATCTCCTAAGATTCAACTTTTCTGCAAAAACTATGATCAATGAACTCATTCACTACAATATCCAGACACTAGGCTCAGAAGAAGGAAAAACAGGAGTAAACTGATGTGAATATACAGACTTCTTTTGCAGATAAGAATAGGAGTCCTGATTCAGCAGATCTTCTGGAGGAAACTTAAACTGTCAGTGCTTTATTCATCCCATGGAGCCCTTTCAGTACATTTAAATAATTAAAGAAAAAGTTATGATATTTTGAAGTTCTAAAGTACATGGAAGAATGCCACACCACAGTAAAACTGAAGCCAACATGGTAGAATTAAAAGAATGATACTATACCATCACTGAACTGCAGTTATTTTTTTCTAATTTTTGTTAAGATATTATCCTATTGCATGGAAGAATTAATCCCACCTAGACTTAGCTAACTACAAGTTTCCATCTAGACTAAGATCATCATCTTCTGTGTAGTCAGTGAATAGAACTCAGACAACACATTCCCTAGAGGACCCTAGTTGTATTTGACCAGGAAGACAGCTTACATGACTAACTTCTACTCCTGACCCAACAGATAGTGAAAGCAGAAAACTTCTGAGTATTGTTTAGCTTCTAATTACAAAAAGAAATATAAATGAAAATTCTATTAACCTCATACATATGACATAAACCAAGAAACTCAGATAGGTTTTTTTCTAACCTCCTCCAGAAGTGAAAATTAAATTACCAGACATAGGCATACAGGTGAATATATGTGCAATGGCATCCACTGATGTCTTCTTTCTTTGCTAAACTGCCTCTCTTACTTGCTAAGAAATTTTATCAGTTTTTATTAATGCAGCAATGATTATTCCTTCATTGAAAGTAATGGAAGAGATCAGGTTACCTGATTCATACCCTAAGACAGCTGAAAATGTTGGTGAACTGCACAGATTCATGACCTGTGTGGCCACTGAACCATGCAATAACAATGGATACAACAATAAGACAAGAAAGTGTAAATACCTTCTACATAAAGTAATTCAACTGCATGTCAGATCAGGATTGCTGCCTAAAGTGTACTTGCGAATGCGTTGTCCAGTTAAGTTTTAAACATTCCTCATAAATGTGTGAAGTGCACAAAATTTCCCTGTATTGTAATATTCCTGCAGGGACTTGCCAAAGATCCAAACATCCTGCCTTAGTGTCTGTACCACCTAGGAAGAAATTTATGAAATGTTCTGGTCCTGCTGCTTTCCGGTTGTTTGGGCATCAGGGAAATATGAAACTAAGTCAGTTGGATGCTGTAAGTCTTCTTTTCCTGTTGACTCTGGCACAAAAGTATATATTTCGGGTCTGGAAAACTGAGATGTTCTCCCTGCACACCCAAGTGGGTTAAATTTCATAACAAAAGATCAGCCAGTTGGGAAAAAAAATATTCCTTTACTGAAAATATTGGATGAATTTTAAAGTGAGTGGGATGATATGGAATGGTCTCATCATTCTGTTATTCCATGAATCCATGAAGGAGGACAAAAAGAAAGTCAGAATAGCCATGTTTACTCAGAGTCTGTGGACAAGGATCTATGTTTGATCATGTGGGTAAAATAAAAATTGTATATATTTGAAGAATATATAATCTGATTTTTTTCCTCTGACTAATATATTTCATTAGCCTGTGGTGTTGCTGCAACCTGCCTGCTTTCAAATATAACCGAAGAAGGAACATGATAGAATAAGCATGATAGAATAAAATATTATATATACTACATATTATAATACAATATTTTCTAATTTGTGGAACATATACTACTCCAAAGTACTAGTCAGCAGCACATGTCCAGAATTTGTCATTGACACCAGTAATATTACTTACCATTGTAGATGATAGAGATACTTAGAAAATACTATTACGTAATACACTATATATAGGAAGAAAATGGCAGTTTAGAATTTATATTCATTTACATACTAAACAGATGTAATTCAGAAGTTATTAAAAATGGGAAATGTTCAGTTAGAGGCTTATGTCCAGATAGGGATAAGTCGCCGTGGGAGGGGCAATATTTGGCAATATTGTTTTCCGTATAAATCAAATGAAAATGGAGGAATGTCTGACAAGTGATTCTTTCCAAAGCAAAGATACAGGTCAGAAAATGTCTTGTACGCATGCCAGTACAATACTGCTAGGTTTCTAAAACCAGCCAAGCTATCATCAGTGTTCTTAAGAGGAAACCTCTGCAGGGATTGCAAGTCTGGTATAACATGTTGACCACCCCCTTATGTGCAGCCTCCTCCTGGTTTGCAGCTCTGGAGCAGCTCTCTGTTGGTCAGCAGCATGTGTTATATCAGCCCAGAGACATTTTCACTCAAGAATTAACAGGAAGGAGCTGGAAAGAGCTGGCTCCAAGAGGAAAGCTGGCCTTGCCATCTTGGGGCTCTGCCAGTGACCTCATAGCTTCAACACCCATTCACCAGCACAGTGAAGTCTGTGTGCAACAGCACACTTTAGGAAAGACATTCTGCAGCGGCTTATATATTCTGTACCAATTCCAGGTCATCCTATGCTTAGTCCATAGAAAGGATTATATCATCCTCATCTTCCTCACTTTGTTTTTCCTTTCATAACAGAGGCTCCTTGACAGTCTTAGCAGTGTTTCTTTCACCAGAGACCTTTGCCTTTCCCTCTAGCCCTTTCTCAAGAATCTTGATGAAGGATGCTGTTTTGTCTTACACTCATAACTTACAGCACCCCCTTTGGAGACTTGTTCAGTTGAATGACAGGTCAGTTGAACAGGTCAGCTGGACTCACACTTCTGTTCAAGCATGCATATAACTTGCAGCTTCAGTTGCAACTGGGTGGTTCTGAACAAGGCGGTTCTGATTTTGATGAGGAATATTTTCTCAACATCTGGCTCTTCCAATGGGTCTTTTGAGCAGACACAGTAACACAGCGTTCCAATGGACGTCATAGGAAAGAAATCCTCACTTCTACCCATTTCTGCATTTCCAAGAAAGAAGAGTGACAAATTTAAAATAGAAAGGAAGAAAAAACAACAAACCCAAACAAAAAACCAAAACAACTAACACTGAAATGCTCCTTTAAGAACATTGGGAGAGTTAAAAGGACAAAGAGTTTCTCACTATGACAGTTGCAAGCATGGCTGTTTGTTCAATATTTTGTATAGCACAAGACTAAGATTTATGCAATACATTATTTCTCATGGTCTGGAATAGATGTTGCATTTCTTTAGGCTTTATTCAGAGACTGTACAGTTCAATTAGTTGTATAAATCATCCCTTGGCTGATGATCAGTCTGCCTCACAACATAATAAATAGTTTTAAACTATGTAGATTTAAATAGTTAACTCATATGTAGCTGAGTTATTAGGTGTAAAATTACTTCTGGGTCATAATTTATTCAAATCTGTATGAATATATGGTTCTGGTAAAGCAGAACAAAGATTTAATACATAGTTTCCTGAAGCAAACTTCAGAGACTGTGAGGACTCAAAGTCACACAAAATAATTAAGACATTAAAAGTTTTCACAAAAAATATTTTTATTTTAATTGCCTTGATCATAGAATCATTGAATGGTTTGGGTTGTGAGGGTCTTTAAAGATCACCTAGTTCCAACCCCACTGCCACAGGCAGGATCTCCTTCCACTAGACCAGGTTGCCCAAAGCCTCATCCAGCCTGGCCTTGAACGTTTCCAGATACTATACTGAACTAGTTTCCAATATTCATTGATTTAACTTAAAAAATATAAAGAATTGAGACAAATTTACAAGTGAATTAATGAAAATGTATTCAACTGTTTATTGTACATAAATTCTGGATTTGGCTCTGAATGTATGTTTAAAAATACATCTCTTCAGTGGGTAGGAGACAGAATGCTTAACTAACGAAGCAAGAAAAATGTTAAGACGCTAGTCCTTGAACTGTCAACTATCACTTGCTGAAGAACCTTTCACTGTATGGTATAAGTCAATATTTAAAGAAAGTGCTTGAAGTTGCCACTTTTAGTAGCTTAGACATATACATTTATGAGATTAACAAAAGGTTAGTATGTTATTAAAAACCGGATTGATTTTTTTAGCATGTTTCTGTGAGATTGAGTATGAGAGACAGAGACACATGTTATGCTCTCAGGGTTCCTTACAGCTCAGCTCAGCTCAGCTCAGCTCAGCTCAGCTCTCTCCTCATGTCAGAACCAGCTCATTACAGTGCCTAAGAGGGAAAAGTGAAAAGTCCTTTTTCTCTTCCAGTAAATCTATGCCTGATATTCCTTCACTTTTAGAAACATTTATTTGTCAGTGAGACAGCCACACAGTGTTAGCATTGGCACATGTTTTCAGGTGCAGGTGCTGAGATCCTCTTTATTTCAAATAAATCAAATAAGTTACCACCTTTAAAAGTCAATGTTGCCTTCAGTTGAGGCTTAGGCTGTATTAAAGGTATGACCCTTTGGTAAAATAAGGTATCAGCTTGAGATGGCATAGCTTTCCAGCAAAAATGTTTGCTTTCCTGTGTCAAGTTTAAAGATTCAATTTTTCTGTTAATCAAATTTAAATAAAGTCATGTGTAGCACTATCTTACTCCATGACTAAATGACACTAGACTCTTTAGAAGATGAGATAATGGTATTATAAGCTCCCTGGAGCAAAAGCCTCTCCTGTGGACACACTCTACACCTAACCAAATAAGTATAACGAGTACTAAGGTTTAATAACAACAACAACAATAATAATTTGAAGACAAAAAGGGACCTGCAGGTAGATCTGACGAGGATTTGCAGACAGTCACAATTAGAAAGCTGGCAAACTGCTGAAAAATCATTGAATATTTATTTAGTTTGGCTTTTAGATCTTGAACTGTATCTGAGCTTCCCAATAAAATTGAGATTCAAAGAAACAGCCCTCAGTGTAACGTAATAGCACACGCATAAGTTTACTTCACTAGCTGTCAACAATAAATACCAAGAGGAGATAGTCATCCCGTTAATACAAAACTATTATATATTAATAAAGAAAAGCCCTGATCAGGAGCTTTTTTATCACACAACCTCCAAGTTGTGTGATAAATGCATTGCCCAAAAAAGCTGAATTTGGGACACTCCGTCCTCTTCTTCTTGAAGGAGAAACTAGTAAAATAGTTGGAGACTTCCCCAGGCAAGCATTACTCAGGCAAACAAACAAGGAAAGTAATTTTGACTGGGACACCTTTCTTAGATTCTCAGTCTAGAGTTTAGCTGAAATGACCAAAGTCTTCACCCCATAAAGGCTTCTATTGCATGGCAGTCAGCCTTCCCTAGAAAAATCTGTAGGAAATACCCAGTAACAAAGAGCAGTGCTACAGGCAAGCTGCACAGGAGGTCCCAGACATATGGGCACACTAATGTTTCAGAAACTTCCTAATAGGCACAAAGTTACAAGTGGAGACAGACCGCAGCAAACCACTAGTTCTTCTAAGGTCAGCATGCTTACAGGCTCTCATTTCAACAACAATGTTTTCAATTACGTCAGCATCTGACAAGCATCTTAGGTTTTCACTTATCTTCTCAGTGCTGGGACAGTTATAGCCATGGATTTGGAAACTTCTCCTTTACAGAGATTTTTTTTTTTTCTGCGTTACTGCTTTTTTCTGAAAGCTTTGCTATGTAAACCTTTTCATAGCACAGAGCTGCTTTAAGATTATTTGGCTCTAAAGAGGCAGTACCTTCCTTCTGCAAGCACAGTAGGATTTGGGACTATAATTTAAAGACCTAATAATATTGAAATAAAAGACACATATTTATTTTCTTCAGGTGTTTTTTTCCACAGCTACAGTAGCACTGAATGCTCACACTAAACATCTCAGGGTTAGAAATTAAAATATTCCACCCATATACTGTTTTTATTGTCATCTCTATATTGTTCCAATCTGACCCATATTTAGGAAATCAATAACTTTAAGAGAAAATAGCACTATTCTTTGCCATTTGCTGGAAACTCTCGCTGTTAGCTATAAACTGCTGATAAGCACCCAAAATCTCTGAATGGCTTGCATTTGCAAAGCTAGGAGGGAAATCTTGTATAAAGTCTTTCCTGTAATTTCAGACAATTCCTGTTTAAGGTCAAGCCAGAAATTCTTCACAAATAGTTTCTCTCAGGGTACAGAGGTATTTCCTTTTCAGATTCTGGCTGGGACCCAAAGAGCAAAACCATGAGGAAAAAATCCTAATGATAATCAGAAAGTTAACCAAATCCTTCCTATCTCAAAAAAGCTTCCATGAATACTTGTGCTACAGCTTGGCAGACACTCAGTAAAGTGATATCAACCTATCTTAATAGGTTCCCTGTCATGACATCCTCATAGGTAAGGTGCCCTCTGACCTTCAGTCTCCTCTTTGGTATGGGGTCATTTTCTATTTCATCAAACAAAGCACATTCTTAAAAACTGAAAAATATTTTTTCACTTCAGTCCATTTTTGTAAATGATTGCACTGGCTCTGGGTGGAATTTCTTACCAACTAGCATGAGGAGTGTCTCCATGCATTTTTCTCATGTGTCCAAATACCAACACACGCATCTGTAGATAAAAGAGGTTATTAAAGATCTGTTCTGAAAGCAGACATACTTTTCTTCTAATATGTGCTCTCACTCTCTGGCTACTTTCATTATTTATTTTATAAACATCTTCACATTATTTTATCTTCTTCCAATGTGGCAGTGAATGTATGTACCCTCTTCATTTTATTTACCAGAAAATAGTAATCAAAGGCAGATGGACCATCTGGAACAAATGTCGAGTTTTCTAACATGTGAGCCCAAGAAATCCAAGCTCTGAACTATACTTTGACTGCAGTTCTGGTTTGGATTTCAGGTAAATAATTTAAAATAGGAAAACTGTGCCAACATAAATCAATTTCCTGTGTTATTTTTGTGTTTAATGTAACAGCAAGTGCCTCATTCCTGAGTGACATGATGAGACCACATCATAGCAAGGGCAGAAATACCCACCAATAAGGCTTTGGTTTGGCTTCCTGATTCCTTTCAAAATGAACCTTGCCAAAAGGCTCATGTATGGCTAAACCAGAACCCATCAGAGACCTCATCATGGGTTAAATATTATGATTTACAAGTTTTCTTCTGTTTCTAATTATGGTAGGAGAGAAATGGAAAGTATGAATTCCAGGTAACAATTCCTATCTCCCTTTTTGTCACCAAAAATCGAACCTTTTAGGTCCAAAGTTACCTGAATTTAACTTCAGTATTCTATTTCATTTCATCACTCTAAGTTGTTTTTCAGGGTCACAGGCAGTATAAAATCTAAAGCAACATCTACCCCATTAAAGGACATTGCATTGGGGCCCATTCTCTGTGTCTGGCTGTGTGGTGATGGACCCATGTCCATGCACCCACTTTCCAAGACAGGATAGCCACAGCCAGATTATTTCCTAGGAATAGTCCATTCTTTGTGCTGAACTATCCTTAGGACATCTCTGAAAGAATGCCAGTTGGCTTAGGCCAAACTGGTTCTAGTAATTAAATAGCATAAAGATTGGCTGAACTTGTTAACATAGATGTAGACTAGAAATCCTGGCACCCAGCTGGATCTTATCCTTGCTGAAAATGAGTTAATTTCTCACTAAATACACACTGAAAGCACTCTGCTTCTGTTAGTGGTTGTATCAATATTGCTAAGATATATGTGACCTTCTCTGGAACTGCACCCAGAAATTAAAACTCACTTCTGTAAATGGAGCCCTTCCACTTTTTGGCAAGTAGTACATCCCCTGATCTGAGCTCTGTGGATGGCTTTTTCTCCTCATGGTCAGTGGGTAACACTTGGCATCAGCTGCAGTTACTCAAGGAGCAAGAGTAGGATATGCACACAATTTGCATTTGCAAATGAAACTTGCTGTTGCATCTGCAACTCACTGTGCACAAGAAGTGTTTTCACTGAGGGATTATATGCTGAAAAATAAGTTGTACGCAAAAAAACCCACAGTGTAGGTGGATTTTACAGGGATACTTAGACACCAAAAATGTTTCAGAATCTACAGGACCAATAGGAAAAAAAATTACTACTTGAAACTTTGTCAGGTACAGGTTTTTAGACATAAAGCAATCACTTTCAACTCAAACAAAATCTTCAGTTATTTCTCTAGATTAGGATATGCACCCTTCCTGAAGACTATACAAATGTGTTCAGTGTTGAAATTGTTAAGAGAACTAATTTTTTCATGTCCGTTTTGAGATCTCTTTCTACCAAAAAACCAGCTTTTCTGAACTTCCTCTATTCCTGACTCGGCAATGAAAATGCAGACAAACGTACATTTATGAAAAAGAAAAAAGCTTCTTAAAATAAAGTGGATTCTGCTAAAATTTTAACTTGATTTGAAGCTAATTTGGTGCTGCTTCAGATCAGCTCTTACATTATCTGAATGCTTCATCAATAGTAGATGATGTAATGTATCTGGTGGATTACTACAGACTATCATGTCACCCCTATAACACTCAGAAACAAATATATTTATGTTCTGGATGTTTCTAAATTAATTTCCAGGTTGGAAAATGACTCTTAGTTCAGCATTTTAAGGGATGCAAGAAAATACCTTTGATAAGCGTAAAACATTTAAATATAATCAAAAATACATTCGGATTTGGCAGTATTCCCATTGGTCAGGTCATTCTATTTTTAGCAACAGTAGGAGAAAACTTTATGCAAAAAGGCTGTGCATGTTGAAGGTGATCCACAAAGCTTAATATGGCTTTGTCCCTGCCTACACTGGGTCCCTGGGCTATTCCTTCTGAGCTCCATTGGTATGGCACATAACAGCTCTGAGGTTTGCTTTTCCTAAATTAACTGGAAAGATGAGAATACTCTTATAGATCGTGGAAGAGAAAACTGGAAATTACTGGGTGAATGAAGAGGAGAGGGAGAAGTGAGGAGTTTATCAGGATGATCTTAGACTTCTGCTTTAGGATGAAGCTACTCCCTACTTTTCTCTACTTATTAAGAAGCCTGTAGAGAATAACTCTTCAGATAAACTCTACATTTTTGTTATCCAATATTAACCAAGATTAATCCCACTTTATATTTGGAATAAAGATAAACATATATATGTATTTATGCAGGCTCATGAAGAAATACATTTGCATATGCGTTTTCTTGTGTTTTCTTTGGCTCCTTGGATTTGTTTCTTTCCTTCACAGGTACCATTTTGCACAGCAACATTATTTCCCCTTTTCCATTAATGAAGAACTCATGTGGCTGCTTCTAAGAGCTCAGCATTTACAGAAAATTATTACAGGTATTGGCATAGTTTTCCTCATATATAGACTAAGCTGCTGTGATACATGTTGAATAATTTTTGTCATTGCAGAAAAAAGATGTTAATATTATAACCTGTTGTTCTGATATATCTGCTTGTCAATTAGTCTGCATATTGTCATTCCCTGGTGTATGTAAACTGTGGGGTGGAGCCTTTCCTGATGCGGAGAGGTGAAAGTGGAATTAAATGCCTTGCAGCAAACATACCACAGGTTGCTCTCTACTCCCTCCATCCTCCCAGAAAGACTGACCAAAGTATTCTCATCTCCCATTCTGATGCAAAACACTCTAGTTACAAGGACAAACCAGCAGATGTGGTGCCTTTAGCAGCCAGACAGCAAAGAGTAATAGAGCAGGAGACACCATAACCATGTTCAAGTTTCTGGATTTAATCCACAGTTCTGGATTCAAATTTTCTGTTTTCAGTGGTTTGGATTTTGGGGTGTTTTTTTCTTTTTACTAAAGGTCAAAATTTTTGTGGGAAGACATTAATCATAAGCAAAATATTTATTTGCAAAAAAAAAAAAAAACAAAACATCTGATTAAAGATTTTTTCAGCTCCCAGAATATACTAAAGTTTGTATCTGCTGCTCCATGGGTCCCCATCGCATGTTAGACAACTTAAAAAAGCAACACTCTTACATAAAATTCCACAGTGAAAAAAACCTGAAGTTTCCTTTAAAAAGCATTTCTACCTTCATATCTCTGAGACGTATTATTTGGAACCATTCCTGCACATCGAAAGCACAGAATACTGCAATGCCATCATCAATAGCTAAATATTACTGCAAAAGAATAGCAAACAAAACATTGAAATTATGTCAACTTTGTGTGTCAGATTTCAAATGTCAAAACTAATTTCTTTAGCTATTACTGATTTATTTTCTAATAATGCAAAAATGTCTTAAAACTAAACACTAGACAGTTCTAACAATTTTTTTCTATTCTTAGGATGTCATGTGACTATTTACTCAAGAAAAAAAGTATTATAAAGTTGCACTGTATTTTACAGCTTTGGAGGAAAAAAATAAGAAGGAAATGCAGGCCTAATGCGAACTACAGTGCCTCCTTAGCAACAGAAATGGATGGGAAGGGTTGTTATAAGGTAAGGCAGATGCTGGCATTATGCTGTTTCATTTTGCTTTTGGTCTTCTGCTGACTCTTCCTCACATGTGAACATGAATGGTCATGAAAGCAGCTTTCAAAATTGTGTGGTTCTTTCTGTTTCCCTTGCCCTCACCTTGTTGGAAAAGCTGACAAGCATAGTAAAATGACTCACATTGGAAAACGATGTTTGGCCAAGATTCAGTCTCCAATATCTTCACAGAACTTAGTTCCATAGATTTTTTTTTTTATTGAATTAGTGCAAAACCTTATGTTTTCATAGCATTTCTGTTATGAAAGTTCTCATTTAGAAACACAATTGAATGTGAAGTAGAATACAAACATTTTTTGTGAGAGAAATATTTTAGTAAATTAAGCATTTTGCAGCTACTGAAATAACCCAGTCAGCATTGTTTTACCAGAGATGACTGCAATTAAAAAAAAAAAAAAACCAAGAAAAAAGAACTAGTGACAGTAACCTTCCATTGTCATGCAGAATAGAAATTTTGAACTCTGGAAAGTCTACCTGGGACCGGAAAGATTCCTTCTTCCCAGAAGGACTTCCAAGTGGCAATTCAGTGAGCCCATGACTTACCTGCTGGTCAGGTATATTGCTACCTTACGTTCAAGAGATACAGAAGGGACAGTAAAACCAATACCTTTGCTGCCACACATTTGAAGCACTATATCTTACATTTCACTCTTTACAAAAACACCTAGGAGGGAGGCTATCTAATGTCCATGGAAATAAAAGGAAAAGGTTTCCTGCACTGTAGGAAAATAATTGTACATTGTTTATCTTTTTCTTTGAGACAACGTTGCTGTAAACTTCTACCCAGAACAAACAATAATTGTGTTTTTGTGTGAAGCATTGCAGCCATCACTTTGCACAAGAGTTAATATCTTAATATATGGCCAAGGCAGCTGAGAGTAGTTTCTGACTACAAGGTAAATACTGTGTTTTCTTTCACTCTGTTTCTACTTTGTTCTCAATATTATTAGGTTTGTAAAGAAACATGTGAAGCTGAACAAGGTGAAGGGCTAGTTCACTCAGCTAATACCCTCCTCTGGTCTATGATCAGTTCAGTTTGAACGTGGACATTTTGATTATTTTTAGGCCTCTCCAATTAGCAACAGATAAACTCACATCGAACAGAGTTATTTAGTCCTTTCCTGTTCTGCTCATGGCCTGTACAAGTTAACTGGTCTTGGGGGGGAGGCTTCACGTAGGTGGCTCACCAGTATAATGAAACTACTCTTAGTCTACACTATGACACTATGGAAATCTTTTCAAGGTTATTATGAAAGATGTGGTGGATCATTACTTTCCTTTTCACAGGGAACAGGGGCAAGAACTTTCCAGGTTTAATAGGACAGTAAGGGAGGAGTATGACTGATGCTTCTGCTTCTTAGTTTCCATTCGAGTCATTTCCCATAGACAAGACAAGCTGGCTATGACCAAAAACTTCTCAGTTCAATTTGTAAGCATCTTGCCTATGTTAGTCTTGCAATGACATTAAATAAAAACAAAGCTGGTGATGATTTCATGTGTAAAAGAAAGTTGTTCTTCCTTTTATATGGAAAAGAATGACACCAGGCTTTCTATTAGCCATTGAACAGCGTACTAATATAGAAATGGTTTCTCAGTTGCTTTGGGTTTATGTCAACAGACTACTCAGCCAGGGGAAATTCTTCAGTAAATATAAAAAGCCTGTGGTTCTCTGATATAAGTAATACCTTGCTCTTTCTGCCTCACTAGACTTTCTATTTTTTTTGATGATTTTAAGTAGATGTCTGTTATGCCAGTATCACATTTCCTTTTTTAAAAGGGGTACAATGATTAAATTATAAGCTCCAGAAGTATCTTAAGGCAACTCCACCAAGGAGACAGCACAATCATTTCCTTTCACGGGTAAACATAGAGTATTTTATTTTCCAACCACTGAAAGCTTAGTCCATAATTCTATCATATTAAGAAATTCAAAAGCAGATATTTTATTTTAGAAGAACATTATATTCCTACAAAGAAATAATAATAATAATATTAATAATAATAATAATTTAATGAGTGCTTTACAACCAGCATTTGGCTGGTCTTCACACCAGCTCTGTGATGATGTGTCCATGGCTGATAAAAATAAGTGATAAAAATAACTATGGAGAGGAATTGTATATACTGCAGAAAAATAAATCCACAAAAAGACAATTTTCTCTAGTGATGGTTGCAGTGCCACATGAGGCGTCGGAACCCAACATTGGCTTTATCCAAACTTCCTCTGTCAGTGAGCCCTTAGTCTCTATATCCCTGTTGGTGGAGTCACCTGCGTGCCTAAATCTCTGCTGCTGCCTCCGTCTATAAATCAATCTCTACAGCACTGAGCAACTACGCACAAGGTACCACCTAAACCCCTTGGGCTTTGCACAACATAACCCCTCTGATCCTGCCTCTGTGATCTAACCCACACAGAGCTCTGGGCCTTATATGAAGAAAGGCAGAGAGTCATAAAATATATTGGTTGCAGAGGAAAGATTCTTCAGGGAGATCTGCTGCTATCTGCAGAAAGCCCCAGAGTGCTAACTCCCAGCCGATGTCATTCCTGTACCCTCAAGGACACACTGATGTGCTTCAAGAAGGCCGTAAATAACATCCATGTGAATAAGCCCCAAGGTTAGTGTCACCAAAAAAGTGAATTGTTAACCCTCTGAGGCAAAGCTTTCTTCCTGAGACAGGGAAAGGTGTGCATATGCAGGCACTGAATCTTTCTTTTCTCATTTATTTTCCTTATAGACTTCAGCTGAAGACTGGACCTTTTCAAAGAAACCTCAGAAAATGTCTCTGTGTTCCCTTTGTGCAACTGATTTTTCAAGGAAATGTGGTTGTTTTGTGATAGGGATTGCTTTCTATGTTTTAAAACCATATCTACATGCTGAGTTTCACTTCGTGAAAAAAAAAAAAAGAATCTGTTGTGCCACATGATATTACATTAGATAAGGAGTGTCTACTTGATCATAATAGCACATTGCAAGGAAATGGATGCAATATCCTATCAGTTCAACTGCTCGGTACTAGTGGCAACCTCTTCTCTAATTATAAAAAAGAATTTGTTGTCTAACAGCTAATAGCCATGCTAACCCAGCCGCATTGTGCTTCTCTGAGAATGAGAGAATGAAGAATAAATGAATAATGTACCTGCACTGACTTTCCTTGAAATACCACTGAAGATGAGGATATTACTGTCTCCAAATCTATGCCTCTCCCTGTAAATTCCCTGGGAAATTTCAGGTGCTGTACATAAGGAAGGGAAAAAATACAAAATCAAATCAAAGTGTAAGATTCAAGCTTAGCTGAGAGCCATATCTCATACATTTTAATTGTTGTTATTGCATTTTTAATTTAATTGAAGCTGCTTCTTATGGAAGTGTTGGTACCACATCATCATTCAGGCTTCATTTATTTTCTGATCTGACAGCCCTAGATGCATTTGTGTTGATGGCTTAATTGTTTCTTTCCCTAAGCAAGTGCAAGTGGGGGAAGTTCACAGGATGCCATGCCATGTTACCTTAACTAAAAGACAACCTGGCTTGCAATATTTTGTGACTAGTGAATAGACTCATTTAAAAACATATTTTCATGGAAAAAGAAAAATAAGGTCTTATGAATACATTTGAGAAAAAAATGAAAACTGAAAGCTGATGCAATAGTCAAGTATAATTGAAAACAAATTGTCTCATGTTTAACCAGAAAAGGTCATTGTTTTGCCTTTTTTCCCAAAGGTTTTGGCTTTTTACATTTTGCCTTTATTTCTTCATTCCTTTCTCAATAACAAGTAAATCAATAAATAGAAAAAAAAGAAATCAAGGAGAAATAAAAATGTTAGCTGCTAAGAAGGAAACAAAACCTCCTACTATAAAAGACAAGAAAACCCACAGAATAGCAATCTTTTAAAGACCATTTTTGTGATGAAGGTGTTAAATGGCAGTATTTTGCACTAGAGCTTAACTTTGTTTCCTTCATGCCCTCATTTTTTTGTACCATCTGATGCAATTTAAATGCAAAGAGAAACAAGTCCTAGCTGTGCCTGAGCAGAGGTGACCCATTGGGTTAGGATGGGTAAATCAAGTGATTTTGTCAGCTTGTGTTAAATCAAGGTTCATCAACTGTGAAGTTTTTTTCATTAGCAACATATATCTGTATTTAGTAAAAAAAAAATTCCCCCCCTTCTCTGTTGCTTGGATATTAATATTCCTGCTCTGGGAGTAACCAATCTGATACGTGATATCTTAGAGCTGCTTTGTCCTTATTTTGCACCATAATATTTGACTACACAAGTCATTGGGCAACGGATAATAAGGCCACAATTTTCTTCAGAATTCATAGGGGAGAAGAAATTGTTTTCTTAATATATAACTAACTGCTAGCTGTGTTGAAATAATGGAGTTGTGTAACTGAGAGAATGAGTTAGATCCAGGTTTCCAAGATGCTTCTCCTGTACACTTTCATTTGAAGCTAGACTGAATTTTGCTGCCTATAATGAGCTACTCTCACACAGAGGTTTTCATTTCTTCTAATGTGAGGGAAAATTATAACGGAGGCATTTTTTTGCCTAGTCTAATTAAAAATACTTGCAGCCTTGTAGCACCACCTGCAGGAGGCCTTTTATTTTACTAGGGTACTCACTGTGCCATGGGCAACCTTGTGTGGCAACACTATAACCCGAAACGATTGAACCCCAAAGGTCTTACAAAGAGATTAAAAAGAGTGAAGGGAATACCATGATAACCCTGCATCACATATGGCAAAACTATGAGAGATATATACTGTTTCAGACAGATATTTTTTAGCTCCTGATTTTCAATTGTTTTCTTTTGACCAATTTACTGCAAAAAAATTGCTTTTAAAATTAGTTTTATATGTAGAGTGCAATATGGCACATTTTCAGGATGATGTAGACAGAAAGATTAGGGACATGTTTAATATCCCTGAGGTGCACACCCTCTGCCAAACAAACAAGATCCTGGGGCCTGGGCTCTTCTGATAGTCCAAAGCCGGTGGGAAGCTGTCCTTCAAGGGCAACAAAGGATTGCCCATGCAGAGGGAAGCTGACTGGGGGACTGGGGTCCACATAGCTGAGCCTGGGCCACGAGCTCAGGCCACCCCATAGGGATACTCCTCATGTGGTGGAGGCACATGGTACCCAGGAACACTGGACCAGCAGTCCTTCCCCTGTGCAGCTGTGATTCTGGACATCCATCACAGCAAGTCTGAGGGACCACAGGGGTTGAGTGGGGGTCAGAAATGCAATAGAAGTTTCTCCGCATGGCTTTTTAATTTTTTAATTAAGTACAAGAGCATAATTGTGATATATTTAAGAATTTAGAGGCCTGAACACACCAGGTGATAGCCTTCCATCCCGCTACTGAGTGTCAAGGTTGCTGTTGCAGGTAACTTAGTCACGACAGACCAAGATGCCATTAACAGGATAGCCCCATATTCAGGGCTGAGCTGTGGAGATACATACTTCATTTCCGTTGACTTTACTGACAGGCCTGGACTGTCTAGTAGGACCCAGCCTCAGAGAGGGGATCAGAGATGTTCAGGATTTTCGCCACCCACACCTGGAAAGGTTCCAGCGTAGAAAGGACTGAAGCCCTGGAGAGAAGCACTGCTCCCTGCCAGCCACAATGGCCAGGGGTGGGGAAAACCACAGACACATAGCTCCAAGGCCCAGGTACTTCCATAGCTTTCTGCATAGCACAGATAGGAAGCAGAGTGCCCAAGCCTCCCCGAGCAGCCAGCCACAACACATTAGACAAGATATCAGCAAGAACAGCAGACCGTGGAAAATCAGTGGAAAAAAGGAGGAATGAGGACCTGTGATTTGCAGTAGTTGGTCATGCTGTGCACATTTCTGGAGTATTTCATGCATGTGTGACTGCAGATACAAAAACACACATATGTAAAACAGCTTTGCT
Organism: Nycticryphes semicollaris; assembly: GCA_013400055.1. Lineage (NCBI taxonomy): Eukaryota > Metazoa > Chordata > Aves > Charadriiformes > Rostratulidae > Nycticryphes > Nycticryphes semicollaris. Next base: position 138,018 of record VXBJ01003066.1, read on the forward strand.
CCTTGACATGTGAGCTCTCACATACTGTAAAATCTTCAGTGTGCTGCTGTCTTGACATTTCTCCATTGTGTCCCCCCAACCTTGCTGAGGGCACAGGACGTGTGCAGCAGACAGGGATCAGAGAAGGAAGGAGCAAAGGCAAAGTGATGTCAGCCAAGACAGAAAGCAAGGCTCTCTGACACACTGATATTTGGAGCAGGAGAAAAATGAGGATGGAGAGGGGATAAAAACCTGTCTCTCTCTTTGCCCAGTGCCCCCACACCTCCAGCCACACTGGTAGTGGAGCCCCTCACCCCACCTAAGCAACACTGCTCCTCCTCAGGTCATGGCTTACTCCCTCGTCCCTGGGCTGAGGACATGAAATAAGGTTTCAAGGAGACAAAATCCCTCTATCTGGACAAAGGCCGCCAGAGCAGCACCCCATGAGACCTTGCCTTACCTCTGAGAATGTGCCTCTAGCCTCTAGCAGCTGATGCTCTTTGTGTGTTTGCTTTCTATTTTAGCTGATTTTTAAACCAGTCACTCACGACAACCTCTTCAATAGTGCTGGAAGAGACATGGGGACATGTGGCTGGCAAAGGGATTCTGCTTTTCAAATAAGTACTTGATTTTATGAGAAAGAGTACTAGCAAAGTTATTTCTGTTTCCTGGCAGCAAATAATTTGGGTGTTATTCTTTCAAAGTGTCTCTAACAAAAGAAAATTGGGTTAGAAATGTATATTTACTTGTGAAAATGTGCCATTTTTTTTTTACATTTCCCTTGTTCCTTTATTCCAGCTTCACTGTCTTGCTTTCTCACTCTCTTGCAGTGTGTGCACACATACGGGTGTGCACGTGTATGCATATGCCTCTCCTTTCTTTTTTTTTTTTTTTTTGTTGCCAGAAGAGTCAAGCCTCAGTAAATTACTGTATAGTCCTGTCTCATAGCAGCTCATCTGTTCCCTCCCCTAGGCAATTCGGTGCCAACTGGATTATATCAGAGCAGTTGCTTTCCCCACAAGAGCAGGAGAAGGTGCAGGAGATTAAAATAAAGATCAGCCAACCCTGTAGCACAGCAAATTAGCTCAGGCCATTAAACATAATGGCCTTCCAGAGGCCAAAAGGGTCAGCTATTAGTTCAAAATAATGACCTTCAACCCAAGCAGGAGGAAGTATATACACAGATGCCTACCCTTCTTCTGATTCGATTTTCAAAAGATCTACTTCACTCCTGATTTTGTACAGTTAAAATGTTTAACACATTTAATGGGACCTGATTTTTTTTTTTTCTCTCCTTTCAGGCTGACATGGGAGTTTGAAGTTAACCATGTGGAGGCTGCTAAAAGATCCAGGCAGAGTGATTCCAATTAACAACATGGAAACACAGTTTTCTTAATTTCGAACCCACTTAGACATGAAAGGTTCAAAAGTTCAGTGTAAATGTTCCTGGATTATATTATTTCAGAGAGGAAGAGAGAGTACAAAAAAAAATACAATTTCCAGGGCCATACAGTATAGACTGTATATCATATGAAATATGAACTGGTTAGGGAAGATGTTGAAAGCACTGGACTGGGATTTGGGGGTTGTAGATTAAATTCCTTGTCTCTGCTGCAAACATCCTGTGTGGCCTGGAGCAAACAGCATTGCTGGCTCTGTGTTTTAGTTTCTGACACGTGCGTGGGGTGCAGCTAATGAATCCTTTCTCCTGCCCTTTGTCTCCTTTCCCTACTTAGAGATGCTCTTTAGACAAAGGTCTGCAAGACTTCTCTTAATGCGTATACATATATATATACAGAGATGAATACTCAATACAGGCTTCACCTAAACTTTGAATACTACCAAAGAAGAACTAGAAAAACAATGATTAAAAGCAGGAGGTTGGCTTTCAGGAAATTCTTGGCTGTGTCACAAATTCCCTGTGTGACTTTCACCAAGTCATTTAATCTCTCTCTGATTCAGCTCCACGACCATAAAAGTACTTCTCTGTAATGCAGTGCGTAGTGCACCCACTCATAGTTGCAAGGCATGTGGAAATGACAACAGGGGGCCCAAAACACATCTAGGTAGACTTTCTTTGGTGAATAAAAGCTGGAAAGCTCAATATTGTACTACAGACAACTTCTAGGCTGTCCTGAAACCCACAACATGCGCAGTGTACAGCCTGGTGAGGGAGGCGAAGGACTAGTAGACCACAAAGATACTGCACTGTATATGGTCTCCATATGCGTCAGTCTTGAATTTCAAGCACTTTCTCCCAATCATAATGCAAAACACAAAAAAAAACCTCCGAGCATATTTGTTTATTTAAATTGGGGTGAAGAGAGGATTAGAGGGGAGGGAAAAGTTTATGAACTCAACAAGTTTTGTGAACCCCAATTGGCAGGAGAGAAAGTTCGCACAGCCCTGAACCCTATTGCATTCTGTCATGCCTTGTTCCAATATGGAGAAGTCTGGCTGAATTTATGACTGTTTACAGCAAGAGAGCTACACGGTGTTTGTGGAAGTATAAAAGCTGTTGTTGAGTATCATAAAAAGAATTAAATCATGAAACTGTTTTCACAGGAGGTTAAAAGGTCTGATATAAATCTTCAAAGGGTAGGTGGAAACTCTGTCTGTAATCTGTACCGTTGTGCTGAGGTACTACAGGCAACACATATGGTATATAACGTTACCCAGCACTGAGAGACTTTTATAAAGCCTACAGGCACAAAGAAACCCATAAGGTTGAAACTGGATCATTAGACTAACACTGGATTTCTCTGCTTTCATGAGCAGATATTGAACTATAAAGCCTATTATTTAAAACTAATATTAATTTTTTTACAAAATAGGTGAATGTAATTTCTAGCCCTTCACTTTGTGTGAAGGTCTTGTGAGTGTGCATGTTTGAGAGGTAAAGAAATGTTCAAGGGGAGGGTCAGTATATACAATGGTCTCTCCCTGTCTCAGTGATGTCAATTAAGCATGCTTTCTGCTCATGAGCTGAACTTCACGCAGTGAGCTTTCACCATACATCACCTGCCAGTGGGACTGCAACAGCCACCTGGCAGAGCAGAGCAGAGCAAACTGCAAAATGCCCACTAACACCTCTGGGATGGGTAGTTAGAAAGCTTTTGTGGGACCTGGTCATTACAATTCCCACTTGGGACAATATTTTATCTTCAATGCTATAGTAGGGTATTGCAGAAAATGAGTTCATGGCTTCCAAAATTCAAACTAGAGCTTTGGAAATGTTGTTAAGCTGTGCAAGTGTGAAAGACACCCAGAAGTTCATTTGTACCCCAAGCACCTCGTCAGGATACAATTTTAAGTTTACCAATGATTAAAGATGAAAACATTCTTACTAATTAGCATTAATCAAATGTTGATAAGAGAAAAACTAAATAAATTTTAAAAAAACCCCACATCACTCCTGGTCCAAGGCTGATGCCATTTTTTCTTGCCTGGATTGAATTTTATATTGGAATTATAATATAAACCTCTGAAAAGAGGGTTTACAGTGGAAACACTGACAGACTCCTAACTGGAGCATGCTACGGGTGCCTTTATAAACATACCAGGCATGATGGTTTGGAGCCAAAAAAGTGCTTCTTAAAAAATGTATTAAAAATTAATTTATTCCTTATGCATGTCTAAGTTAAAACTTCTTGGCATGAGTTTTATTAATTCCCTCAGGGCTCCTCTCTATCCATTGCAGACAACAAAAATATACTCTATATAAGATAAACTGGAACTGCCCAGTTCTCCACGGGATAAGTGGAATGCTTTGCTGGTAGATAGCAGCACCGTCCCCCATATTCTTCATGCTCTGTGTGTACAGAAGCATATACAGAATGCAGCTATGAAACACTAGTCTTAAGGAAACTTGGTTTTGTCTCATCTTCTAGCTTTACAGTGCAGCACAAGCAACCACACAGTGCATAGGACAGCACATGATGGACACATTGTGGTGCAGAGTTTAGGTCCGGGCACAGATGCAAGGTCACATGGCCACTGGCCTGATGGCCCTCTGCCCAGCCCAATGTGCATGTGTGGGAATCCCCTGCTACACTGGCCCTGGGGTAGCAAGGAAGGACACCTATCATGAAGGGACGACGTGCACCCACATGAGTGGGTGAGCTCTGCTCCATCCCCTGCTCCCGTGCTTGCTCCTCCCCCTCTCCTTCCCTCCCTTCTGTGAGGATACAGTAAAGCAAGCGAACATCTTCTTTCCCAAACAGTGTGCCCCTGTTTGTTTCCCAAACAGTGGAGCAAGTGGGATTCAGCCACAACTGCTACCACCTCTGTAACTGAAGAAGAAACAGGGTGCAATGTGAAAATTAGATATAATCCGCAAATGAAATCTCACATACAAACAACTAAGAATGTGGGTGATGTGCAATACCCAGGCCTTCATCTGCAGCCAATTTGCACTAAAGATTCCTGACATTTTCTGAGGCTGAAGCAAACCCCAGTTCAGCAAGCCCCACAACTCTGGAGGGCTGAAATTTGCAGCAGAATCTTGCAGCCTGGTTTCTCCTCAGATGGAAACATTTCTCACTGCAACTCCCCAGTTCCTCTCTTCCAGATGCTGAGCATGTTCTCAGCTCCAACCACACATGGCTGAAGATAAGCCTGGGGCAACGTCAAGAAGAAGCTGCAACATTTCTTTAAGAAGCGAGTATTAATATATTTCCTGTTAGACATGGAAAATAGGATTAGAGGTGATATTATGACAAAGGCCTTCTGTGAAATGAGGAATAAATGTCATTAATGCCCCCTAATGGGCAAAGTGGTCTCCCACCTGCATGTATGTATCAGGCCTGTATTAGATTGTCATACATAATTGATAGTGAAATAAGACCACTTTCCACTGAACAGGAAAAAAGGCTCATGCTGTAAATTGATTTACAGCAGATTCATTTGCAAAGAGATTGATCCAATCAAAGATTGAGAAATTGAGTCCAAATTGATTTTATTACATGATGAATAGGATGATGCTATAAGTATCTGTTATGTATACAGTAAGTAAAAACAAAACAAAACAGAGCCTCACCCTGAAAGGAGCGTGCCCTTTATTTTTTCTGACCAGTTCAAAATACGAGATAGTGCAACATAAAATGTCTCTCTTAACAGTAATATTGCTTAAAGTAGTTCCCTCCATGTGACATTTACTAAACAGTGACATCTATTGGGGACCAGTATTTCAAATTGGAAAACAGGAGCCTGTTCAGACTTTACTGACATTTGAAATTACTCATTATAGGACACAGTTCTGAATTAGAAGGGAGATGGATGAGATGACCTTATACATGTATTCAATCTCTAAGGCTAGGCCACATTATTAGGAGACAGGCTGTCGTAGTTGTGGGTGGGCAGGTGTAGATGTGTGAAATTTCAGTGCAGTAATAAACAAAATATTGGCAGCAGGTATTTCCTCTGGGTCTCCAGCAGGGTGTATGTGGCAGCAAAACTTTCCCCATCTAAAAGTGCAGTATAGATACATGTTTTCCACTGTGAGGCAGCTTCAAAAGCCAGCAGTGCAGGATAGGAACCATGTCTACTGCTATTCCCCAAGCAGTGCTCTTCCCTTCACCAGGGGGAGGTAAAATGTCCTGTCCTTCCATCTACATAAAGTAGCCTTTTCTTTCTAGGACTGTCAAAGTGAAGCTCTGACAAATCACATACAGTTAGTGTATAGTTTTATCAGAAATTACCAAAAATATTGTTGTAGAATGGGCTACATATCAGTAAAATCAGAGCTCTTGTTTCATTGCTGTAAGCGACCTGGCTCCTTCTTCTCAGCTCACTCCATGAAGCTACCAGGGGCTGCTGCCAGCTTCCTTGGAGCCATCTCTGCCCCAGGCTGAGCCCTGTCTGTCAGCCTATCCTCACACAGCAACTGCCCCAGTCTGGACCAGACTAAAGCCTGCTGCTGAACTCACGCCATTTCGTCCATGTATAGTATTGAGGGAGGCCCAAAACCAGGCACTATATCCTCAGGTCTCATAAGTGTAGATCAGAGGAGAATAAACTCGTCCCTAAATGGATGGACTGTGCTCCTGCTGCCTATTGCTTCTGGATCCCACATGGATTGGGGTGTTCAAGGGTGCCAGCACCTCCCGCAGAGCTGTTCCCCAGCCTGGCTCCCCCCAGCCCACACCCTTGCAAGGTTAGTCTCTCGGAGATCCAGGAGTTTGCATTGATCATCCTTGAATTTCACAAGATTGCTGTTGGCTTATCCTTCCAGCCCAACTGGGCCCTGAGGTGGAGAGCTATGTTGTTATTGCTCCTGAAATGATTTTACTAATCTTGTACGTGCCTTGGAATCCCTTCAGCGCATTTCTGAAGGCAGCTTCAGGGTCAGATGATTTTCTGAAGTGAAGCTGGCAAGCAGTGGTTGAGAAGCGAGCCAGGCCATTTCCCACAGAAGTTCAGCTGCTGTGTTTTTGATTTATATTGTTATTTTGTAAATGGCACATTTTAAAAGAAAAAAAATAAACACCAAGTTAAGTGATGTAGCCTAATACATGCTTAGAAGAAAAATGAAATGAATGCTGAGAACGTGCGTATTTAGTTTCTGTGGCATGGCCTCAATTTCAGGTTGACCTGTTGTTTTTCAAAAGAAAATACAAATATATTGCAATGAATTTTTTTCTAATGAAAATATATTGGTTTTCCATAATGAGGTCCAGAATGGAATTTCTAGATTGAATCAGAACAAAGGAGCAGCACCTCCAAGTACTCCTTGCACCGGGCCTACTTTCAGGGGAGAAGAGACCCAGATCCATAACCCTGTAGTGCTCAGCTCCCAACAAGGACCTCCTACCTCTCAATGAGTCCCTAATGGATTCCTCTGGCCAGTTTCCAAAACAGTTTTTAGAAGACTTTGATTTTATTCCAACACAGAATGAAAATAAGTTTCAAAACCTCAACATTTTTTGTTAAACAGAATTTTCCCAGCCAAACCTACCATATTTTATTACTGTTACAAATCCACCAAGTGCTTCCAGAATAATCAGACAGGAGTGCTGCATCCAGAAAAAACCCAAATCAAAACCAAAGGGTAGAAAAAAGAGATACAGCTAGTCAGGAGGTCAGTTGTTGTGTGGCCACCACATACTGGCATAATCATACAGAGAAGAAGATTATTATGATGGTGTAAGTGCCCACATGAGTAATCCAGCCTGGACTGTTTGAAGGGGAGCAGCTCCAAGTTGTGCAACATTCCACCCACTGTTCCCTACACAGGCAATGCTCCAGGTGCACACAGCCATCTGTCTCTGCATCCCCCTTCCCCTGCCTTGGCAGCCACCTCCTTCTCCACGTTTCCCCACCAGGAATGGAGCAGCCCTGCTCAAACATCCCTATGGCAGGTGCTGCCACTGTGAACCACACCATTCAGCTTGATTGCTGGGAGAAGCTGGGGGCAGGTAAGCAGGGGACAGCTTGCTCTCATATGGGAAAGAAGAGAGGAGGTAGATTCAAGCATGTGCAGCCCAGGCCTGCTCACCTGGTAAGACATAAGGGAAGCAGGGAAGAAAAGAGGGAATGGACTCATTTCCTGCACAATGCTCCCTCCAGGGCTGACCAGGCACATCCCACAGCCTTTGTTTGACCTACAGTCAGGATTATGCTGTGCATGGTATTAAAGGCATTTTGTAGCCACATGTTGCCTGAACTCTTTATCCGTGTGAGACACCCCCCAAGCTGAGCCTGTTTGGGTATCACAGATGGGGTGATGGTGAGAGCAGGAGCTCTAGGTCTACACAGACACTTACAGCGTGTGTGCTTGACTGTCAGAGCATCAGTCCCTCACTGCTTTGCAGCAGCTTGAGCACAGCTATTCTTTCAGGTTCATTAACCACAGTGTCTATCCTGGGGCCTCTGAGGTGGGCTCTACTCAGTGTGCAACATTTAGTGCAGTTCTGCCTTAATTATCTATCTACATTATGGGGAAAATACATATATTTCCCTGTTTTCCAGGATAAACACATTACAAGATCGTGAAGGTCTGGATGGGGCCCAGAAACAGGAAGAATAAATGTTTCTCTTTTTCCGTTACAGTGGGTGGAATTTTTATGGGAAGGGAGACAAAACCTTTATTTTCTGTAGCTGAATAATAAAAAGAGAATAAAAACAACAAGAGGCCTGTGGTAGGAAGCTGTACCTTTTCGTCAAAAGTCCCAGGCACCATTATAAAAGGAAATACCTATACATTTTTCTTTGGGATTGTCTTTCACCAGAAAAAGACAAGCTCTTGGTTGAATGCTTGGTATCAAAGAGCAGATAGTGAAGTGGGGATTTATCATGCCCTGATCTCTGTGACAAAGCACCACCTTTATGAAAAAGAAAGCACAGTTTTCTAAAAGAGCAGTTTCAAAACTTTCTGTCCACTATGTGGACAAAGGGCATTTCTATCTCTGCAACCCGTCTGCCCCCCAGCTCTCCCCTCAGACCTCTCTCTGCTCCACATGGAGACTCTTTTTCCAGTGAGATGTCCGGGCCAGTGCAGGTCAGGGACAGGGTATGCACTTCCTCAGCCTCTTGTTCTCTGAGATAAAGATGAAAAGAACAAAAACACTAACTAATCCAAAGCTGCACTGTATTTATAGCAACCATAATTAACATCCTCTTAGGCTGGCCAGGGAGCTCCTGGGTTTGTTTGCCTCTTAAGAGGCTGCTTAGGGATATAAGCAGCTCTGGGAAGAGATCCCTGTGGAATTTTTTCTTCCTGGAGATCCTGAATGGGTCTAGCCTACTTCTTCATCTCAGCATCCCCAAATATAAAAGGGAGCCAACCAGCACAGCAGGGATGTGAAGCGGGCACACATCTTGTCTGTCCCCTGGAGGAGCTCTATCTGGCGTGTGTTCTACTATCGTTAGGGCATCAGGCTTTCCTCAGGATTTTCTCAGCAGGTTTCCACAGACCCCATGTGCTTGTCCCAGCGTGTGACAGTTGCCAGCAATGCAAACCCACACTCTTCACAGTGCTTTAGTAATTTGCAAAAAGAAAGGATTAATGCAAAACCTCCTGATCTGACTTGTAGAAGCAGTTTTATCCCAGAGTAGAAAATGGGTATTTCTCCACACAGAACTTCTGTGACAGCAATTGTGCTGAATATCTAGCTGTGATTTCTAGAGGCTTCAGCCAGCAGTTATTTGTATCTGTTTTCCTTCTGTAGCAGGAAAGTAAGGGCATTTTAGTTTAGCTGGATATTGCTCTGTTCAGTAAGACTTTAGGATCCCTCCTAACCCTGTTCCCAGTCTGCCTATGAATTTGTTTCCTCTTCCAACAGTTTGGGCAACATGGAACATTGCAGTGCTTGGAGGTTGAATGTGAAAGACCTCACTACACATTACTCCGTCTGTCTTAGAGAGAGGTTGATAATTATATTCTCTTTAATTTGAAAAGCATTTAACAAATTGTATCCTTACTTTTTGTTTATATGATATTTCAAACATCCTATTATTAAATGTTGTCCAACACTTCAGTATAACAGTGCTTCTATTTGCTTGTTTCTCTGCCAAATTTCCATGCTCTCATACAAAGTGCTTTCCTCTGGCTGATTATATTTTTGAGTGCTTTTTCAAAATCAGCCCAAATCCCATTTCTTGGAACAAAGCTGAGAATAAGGTACCTCATTTCCCATATTAAAAAGTTATTTTCTGATACCTTTGTAGCATGTAATGTCTTTCTATCTCAGAGCAGGGACTGGAATTTGACTGGCATGGTAGCCTTAGTATTAATGCACACCTTTTGCCATTTAAAGGAAAACTGTCTATTTTAGGCCCAATTTCAGAAAAGAATAAATGCATTTGTTCTGTTTTAAGGATATCCATGAAACATTAACATTTTAGTGCTTCATTTGGCAGCCTTATTTAATAATGTTTTCAGTGTATATATATGCTATTTCATTGAAGTACTTTCACACTTATTTTCCAAATCACCTTTTACACCCTACTAAGTATGTAGTATAGCATATTAAAATTCACAGACATATACACACAAAAAAGTCACTCTAAATACAGCATTGATTAACAGTAAACTTTTAAATGAAAAGTCCATAGGCTGGAATAGCACAAATAATTATTACAATCAACATGAAGAGATTTTTTAATATAGTTTATAAAATGGAAACAGTGGCACTGTGTCTTGTTTCCTGCATTGAAAGCAACTATTATTTGCCACTTCTGCTACATTGCTGTTTGAATAAGTCATTAAAAATAGTGCCTCTCATTTGCCAGGCTCTGAAGCTACCCAGCTGGGAGGGCAGAGAAAGGAAGTGTTCTGGTTGCTCACAAAGAAAACGTGCCAGATCCTGCTACCCTGCTGGTGTAAGTCTAGAGTAAATCTACTCTCTATATTCACAAGTATTCTGGAACAGGATAAAATGATGGATTTGGTCCACTAGCACAAGACACAGAAGAAAAGAAGAGAAAAAAAAAAAAAAAGAAATTAAAAGAAGATAGGCTGCACCAGAGTGATCACTGGTGTCTGGGCTGTTATGGCAGAAAGAAATATCAGCCTTTGAAATCCTTCTGGTGGCACATGTTTAACTTCAACAAAATGAAAAGTATGGTCTTCTCCAATCAGGTTTGGCCATTCCTACATTCAGTCACACCAACCCCTCAGATCACATCTCACAGGTGCTTTTACAGCAGAAGTACAGGGGTGGTCAGGTACCTACAGCCTCCTCAGTCCCTTGCCAGTGGCTGATCTGTACCAGGACAGAAAGCAGCCACCAGTAGTTCCATAAAAGATCATGTGGTTTTCCACTTCTACTTTCACCTTATCTTTTGGGTGCCTGCATGCTATGCCCTTGTGATATGGTCCAACACTGCCTTAGCTGCACATACTTTAAAGGTGCTAATACTCCCAATGTGGTGCATAACAAGCTGACTGCATACAGAAATGTGGATTTCTATCACAATTATTTGCTTTTTCTGTGCTGAGCCTCATCTGCCTGTGCAAAGGAGCTAATAAAATCAGAGGGGAGGTTCTGGGGTGTTCATCATATACAGCATCATGCTTTGCTTCAGTATGAAACAGCTGTATGAGGATTATAAAAATGTGATTTGCCAAAAATATTTTAAATATTTGAAAAAGGATTTGGTGGCATTTTCTTTATAGAAATAACCAATTCCTTCTGTGTTGACTAATAGGATGTACATAAAGAGTTTTGGCAGCCATACAGAATGAGGTGTTTCGGCTGTTGTTCGTATAGACGGACCATTCTAGAGATGCACAGATGTAATGCACATTAAAAATGTAGCGCTACAAGCTTTCATAACATTCATAGATGTTTTAGGAGGTGAAGAGCAAAACCTTGACATTCATCTGGCATTGTACTCTTTTCACTGGGGGAAGAACTGTGTTTATAAAACCAGGAGCAAAACCTCAGAACCCATCCTATACTAAACACCACAGCTGGGAGCCCTGGGGAACCTGAGGAAGCTGCACATTCTAACACAAAGGCTTCCATGCAGGAGAAGCACGTAGCCAGGGCTCCATGTTGGGACCCTACTTCATACCCCACTTCAGGATTCTTACGCGGTCTTTCATGACTCTGGGTGCCAAAAGATACTGGAGGTGTTGGCTGAAACCAGATTCCTCTGTGCCTTCCACATCTCTGCTGAAGAGAAGAGTATGTCCTCCACAAGATGGGGCCATCCAGGCCTGCAGGGAAGGGGAACACATTTGCCTTTGAGGATGGATTTGCAGAAGCAGCAGAATGCTGAAGCCTGGAGCACATTTACTGTGCCAGCTGTAGGGTAAGAGCCACACTCTGTGAGCTTGCTGCTGGCGTTTGTAAAGGATTGCAGAGTCTGTTAACAGATCTGACCCAACTGCTTGATGTGCAGGAATATGGACTCGCACACAGTGAGCCCCATGCATATGGCACATCTCCATGTGAAAATCAATCCTCTGAGACTGCCCGTTCTGTTATCCATAAGCTGCAGAGCTGGATGTGATGGATTCAATGTACACGAGCTGGAAAACTCACCTGCTCATGTGCTGAAAGTCTGAGGCATCCAGAACTTAAGCAGGCTTACAGGGCACATGCTTTGCATTGCACACAGCCATTTTCTGTCTAGGATTTCAGAGAAAAAATATGGGACCCCTAAGCCACTTTGCCATATAATGGGAGACAACACAGCTGTGTTCACCTAGCACCCTCTTTGAGGTTCGGGCTCATACAGCCCTGTGTGTATTGCTGTGCACTCATGCTGTGTCCAGTGTTACACCAGGACAAAAATAGAGTCCTTATCTGAAAAAAATGTATAAACTCAAACACACACACCAAAAAAAACCAAAAACCATGACCTACAAGAAACCTAGAAATAATTGATTCATGTTGATTCATGTTCTTTAATAATTAATAAACCTGCTGGTTTAGAGCTTTCCATTGTGCTGCAGTTCCAAAGGGGAAGGGGAAGATTGTGTTGTGAAAATGAAACAGTTTGCGTATTGAAGATAGCATGCTTTGATTTATTAGGTAAAAAAGACTGGAAAGAGAGAACTGAAATCAGTACACACACATCCTTGTGCTGTAACCCACACACTGTCTTTCCTCAACTTGGGAGAGTAATCGATATGCATAATGCAAAGCTTGCTACTGCAAAATGTTCCACGTTTTCACCTCTCATGGGTGAAAAAAAAAAACCCAAGTGGAGGTTGCTGATCATCTTTAAAGATGGATTTGCATCTGTGCGGCACTGAACCTGAAAGCACTAATACTGCAACTTGCTCCTGGCATCACAACTCAAATGCTCACTTTGTTGTGTACAGAACATGTTGATACTGGAGCATATTCTATATGCTTCCTATACAAACCCTGCCCCAAACTATTGCAAGTCTAACCTATGTCAGATTGCCGGTGTTAACAGAGTACCAGAAAAGAGTGACTTGCTGATTTTCATTCTGAAATGCTAAATGCCCTCTCAAATTGAAGAAAAACTGCAAAGGCAATCAAAGAGATCTAAATACCTTGCTTCCTAATGGCAGAAACACAAAAGCTTTCCATGTCGAGAACTGCATTTATCCCCATTGAAGGAAGCAGGGAATTAAAAGAACATCCTCTAAGCTGTGCAAACATATAAACAGCTCCTCAATTTTAAGATGTAAACACGCAGATGTCAGAAATTTGTATGTATCAATATTTTGCTATAAAAAATAAGCATGAATTTTTACACCTGACCACAAGGTGATATCTTTAATTTAAACTTACACTAAATAAGGCAAGCTTTTGATGTCCCTAACCTCATTTTTCAATTCAGGCAGCTTCCACTGGCTCATAAATACCTTGTCTGCATTGCCTCCATACACAGGTGGAAAGAAACTTGCATTTTAATGAAAATGAGGAAATTCATAAAGCTGATGCTTCTAGAGTTTAGCAAGCAATTATATTTACTGTATAAATACTAGCTGTTACATAGCCCTCCAGTTATGCTGACTGATGCTAGCACAGCAAGAGTACCGGGTCAAATGCAATTAGACTGGAAGTAATGTTGGAGTAAAACTCAAATCTCTAACAGGATGAGAAGCTGACAGCAGAAGCCCATTTTCTCCCTCCCCATTGAGGTCATGGATGGTACAACAGAACGCACTTACTGCACTACATCTCTCCATCACTCTAGCTAAGAGGAAAAACAAATCAAAAATGTATTTCTTATTTAACATCCAGCAACAGCTCAGGTCTCAGCCTCTAGACTCCATTCTAACACTAATGCTCAAATGGAGCTGTTAGTCAATTACAAGACTGTTTTTCATTTCTGTTCCATTTTTCCTGAGAGCAAAATTCCTTACGACATTTTGTGTGAACTCCCTGTAAAATTGTGCCACAACTCAGAGAAGAGGAAAATAAAATCCTTATTATTTTAACATCTTAGTGTTGGCTGTAAGCAGTTGGTACATTTTTAAATTAGTGGTTGTACTCTTGAATCCTCATCACTGAGAGGAGAGAAATAACATGTACCTTGAAAAATCCTTATTGAAACTCTCTGGAATATAAACTGAGATGTATTTGCACACATTCTCTGAAGAAAGGATTAACAAGGCCTGAAAAGATGGGATCTGCTTGCTATTTCTCAAGTAACAAATGAGCAAGAGATCTGTAATGCCCTACTGATATTTAGCTAAAATAACCTTTGTGAATTTCAAAGATAAATATATTTAATTTCATTTTATAACTATCTTAAGCAGAATAACAACTCTTTCATACTGCATTTATTCACATATTGCACGTCAGCAAAAAACACCCTTACTGATTACTCAAACAGGATTATTCCTGACAGATACTAACACTTGGGGTCTATTCCCAGGATTTATTTAGTTGGCATATAGTTAACTATGTCTTCACCTTTTTTCTACACTAAGAAGAGCTGAACACTTACAAATAGTACGGAATGAACCTGCAGTCCTTTAATGAATTTAAACAAAGTAAAAATGAAGAGTTGGGGGAAATTTGGCAGTGCTCAACAATAGCGGTGGTGTTTTACAGGGATGTTTAGAGTTGCCATTACTTTTTGCTAGTAAGTTTCACATAACAGAGGAAAAATTATGTAAACATGAAAGCATTGTCACTTGGCCTTCATACCAAACATGAAGGTCTGTGCACTCATATTGGAGCAGCTTCCGTGCCAAGGTTTGTGATCCTGGTGGTTCTACTGGCATTTCCCAGTGTGGCTGTGAGGGCTAAAGAAGCAGAAAGCGGGGTCTTACTCACTCAAAAGTGAGAAAGACATTTGGGTCCATAACTCACACTTTAATATCTCTAGTATTTTTAAAATGTATTGTACAATGCAACATGTTCTTGTGCAAAGGAAAAAGCAGGCAGCTCAGCCAGAACACATTTCCTAGACCACAGCGGCAAAATGACAGAGAAATGGCTTCACTGCCACTTAGAAGAGGGAAGGAAAACCAGAAACAAGACCTCTGACACTTTGCTTCCTTCAAGGAAATTGCAAAGACTTTGTCTTCCAGCAGGCAAAAGCCAGGAACTGCTGTACCCAGCAAACAGACTGAATGTTCTGGGCCAGTTGCCTGCTGGTTGCTATGGTGGGGAGACAGACCCTGTGTCCTCTTTCCCAGGAAGGACACCAAGATTCCTGCGCAGGCATTCCCCTTCCCAGAGCCAAAGACGACTAAACAATCCTGCCTTGCAACTGTGCTCAGAAATATTCAAACAGGTGGGAAGCTGAATTTACTTAGTATTGCCCATAGAGCAAATCCATACTGCAGATCCCGCAATAGAACCACCAAGAAACAGTGATCCAGAAGTAACAAAACATGGTTTCATGTGGATTTGGGCATTGATGGATCCTGTGAGCTCTATTCACAACAGAAATTATCAGAAAATTTCTGTCACCTATGCGACTTTTCTGATATCAAATAGTGTGCAAACTGATACTACAGCCTTTCCTCTGGCTGGGGTATTTACAGAGGTTTTTATAAGCTTTCTCTTCTCTGGCTTAGTTCTTCCTGTTTCCACAAAATTTGTGGGAACTCGGAGAGCTCAGCCCTCAGTTAACTTGGCTTAAAACTGGCCAATGGATTCAGAAATAAATGGTGAGACAAACTTAGTGGCACAGAAGCACACTGTGATCATATAAATCTTGTCTGTAATGGGAGACGGACTAAAAAAATAGTCAGATTAGTCCAGTTCAGATGATGGGAGCTATTAGAAATTGATTATTTAATGGCTGCTTAAGTTATAGTCTGATTTCAGGGTAGAGTTTGGGAGGTGGGAGGTGGGGGTGGTGCAACTGATTGATCCAAACTCATATTTCCGCACTCTAGACATTTTAATTGCTTTGAAGTTCGATCCTAACTCTAAACTTTTGGAGTTTGTTGAGCTTTTTTGAGAGATACCTACAATAAGTGGGCAGTATTTTTTTGTTTTTCCTTGCAAATAGGCTTATAAATTCTAATTAATATAGGGCTTAAGCTAGATGAATATAAACCCAGCTATTTTGCTATTTACTGCTAAAAAAAATTTCTTATTATTTAGGAAAAGCATATTGTCCTAGATTGAATGTTGTTAAATTAATGATTTAATGAAATTTAAAAAAAAAAAAACCAAAGAGCTTTTATATTGGCTTTGTGTCAACAAACTCTCAAATTCATTAAAACTTTATGGGTGCTCATATTATGGAATAAATACTTTAGTTGAATGCTGCTTCTAGGCCTCATGGAAAATAGTCTCAGCTAAACACACTTGTGAAGACTAAGGCATATCATTAAATTGCAGTAAAGACGCTGGCTTAGGATACCAGCTACACTAACATCTCCATCAAGTTGCTTGCACTATGTTGGTATAAAACTGGCTCAACAACTGGATGAATCACCCTCAGCACTTTTATCTCTATCATGCTGACTTGTTTTACTAATTGGTTCCTCTCTTGAGCATTCAGAGGCATTTTAATTTTGCCATATTTCCTTTTCTGTCTTGCATAGCTTTTGATTCACCACCTGTAAGTGATTCAATGCGGGATGACCTAAGGTTTTGTTCACATTGAACTATTGCTTTGTTTGTTGTACAGAATGTTAAATTAAATCAACCTCTAAGACAAAAATGAACATTTGGCATAAAACTTGTTCTGAAAGGTTAATGAATCTCAGAAATCCTCCCAAGTGAAGGAAAGAGGTTATACCTAGCAAATATAAAACTCATGCAGCAAACACTGTACTTCCCTTGTAATCCCTCTGATTTCACTAAGGTTACAGTGGGAATAAATTTTACCTGCATGAGTCAAACCCATCTTTCTTTTCAGAAAAGATAAAATATCCAGTAAGGAAAGAATCACCTCTCACCTCCCAGTAGCCTAATGGGAAACTCTAGATCAATGTATGAGCTTAAAACCACACGGTTAATTTCTGCTACGATACCTCTTTTATTAGCTGCAACAGATTTCCCAGGCATTAGAGAAGTCTAAAATACATGCAAATAAAAAAGAAAGGTTCTTGGTGACCTAAAATAACGCAGCATTTAAGGAAAATAATAATAATTTAAAAAAAAGTGAATGCATTATATTTTTTTATATCTTGCAAAATTTTGTCACTGTGGTTACCACTGAACTATTACCCAGAGGATAAGACCAGTTCACAGAGAAGAGAGGAGCAGTCTAAGGAAAAATAATACCAAAGAACAGAAATATGAATTTGCCATTTAGTTTTTAGAAAGTAAAAAAACCCCAAAAAACAAACAAACAAAAAAACCCACAAATAAAAAAACCCCAAAAAAACCCAAAACCACCACCAACCACAAACAAACAAACAAAAACACCCCACCAACAAAACTTCAACTACCATTTTATTTAATTGGGTTCCCTCTTATTTCACATTTTGAAGACTCAACAGTTGAGATATTCAGAAGCAGTAAGGCTATGAGGCAATTTGTAGAAAATCTGATCATTTTGGTGTCATTGTAGTGAACCTGAACCTTGATTCTTAGGAAACATGAATGGGGTAACTTTAATGACCCTTTCCACAACAAGCTGATCGTCAAAGTTGGAAAAGCCAATATCTCCTTCAAGAAAACCATCTAAAACAATTAATCTCCCATTTTAGATAGCTCATCTGAAAGTCTAAAAAAAGGGTGCATTCTGGCCAGCCCATCCTCAAAGCTGTTGATTTTGCAAACTGAAGTCTTATATTTTCATGAAGTTATATCAGATTTGTACCAGAATAAATATTACAAAACAAACGTAATCTGACAGGCAACTCAATCACCTACTAATCTGTGCCCTGCCTAAGCCCTGCACTGCAATACAGGGTGATCACTTCATAAAACTTTGAAGAGCATAAGACATTCTCTGTGCACAGACCCAAGCAGTGAAAAAGACAGCACCCTCTGCAGGGGCAAATGCTGGGATGGGAGCGTGTCACAAAATACATCTTCATTGACTTTTATGCTGTCTCCGTTTAACCCATGTTTTTTGCCCTTTAATGGAAGAAAAGCACCCAAATGTCCTCAGCTCTTTTGAAAAAGTGGTTAATAGCAATGGTGATACAGGGTTGGGTATACCCACAGCTGTGACATTACAAAGGAATTGGGGGAAGAAGGGCTAGAAACAGTGCTAGATCCAAGACTGCTATTTGAAATATACTGATTTAGACATCTGACATTAAGGACAACTCTTAGATCAGGTCTTATATCCCTATGCCAGGACATGTTTGATAATGAAGAAAGTTTCTGCATTATACTTTTACTCAGTGAAGTTTTAAGGGATGTAGTGTGAAGGGGATTTCCAGGGCTGTCTGGCAGATTCTGACGCAGCCCAGCAAACACCCCCACACTGCAGCTAAAGTATCACTTTCCATGTTCTTTATGCCTCCCAGTGTTGGGTGGTTGCGTGGGGAGGAGGGATCAGCAGCCGATGGAGGCTAGCTTCTTACGGAGAGGTTATGAATGTTACTTAGTCCCTAAAAGATGAAGCAGAGAAGCACATGCTGAATATTGAATGGCAAGAGAATCCATGTGGGAGTAGGATCACTAATACAGAACAGAGGATAAAGAATATAAAATTAGGGTAGTGTAGAGTTATCATTTAGCTGTAATTTAAACTAAATGGACAGGTCCTGGTCCCCCATCTCTTTACCATTCCTTATTATCAGCTCAGAAATAAGATATATTAGTTGGTAACCTGTGCTTTACTATTCTGAATAGGAAGGGAAAAGATGCAGTAAAATTATGAGTAAATGTTTCTTATAATCTTATTTGTATTCTGCCTTTTGCAGAACATATTATAATGGAAGAGGGAGTATTGGACCACCAGAGGCAGAAAATCAGTGCATGGTTCACTGCAGATTACAGAGACTGGAAAAGAAAAATGAAAGCAGTAAACATCTTCCTTTTTGTTCATATAATATTGCTAGAGCAGCAATGACTGGTGGGAAATTTTCCCACTAACCTTTCATATGTGTAAATATTTTGAAAGCTTCCTGAAAATTACAGTCAACTTGCAGAATACAATAATTCTGCAAGCTTTTTTGTACTTGAATAACTTAAATATATCTTCTTTAACAGATTTTTACTAATACTTGTTTAAGTATCAGTGAGAAATACACATCTTATACAGACACAAACAACAACAAAAAATCAGAGACAACACCTGCCCTCTGCAAATCACATAACCTGATGGAAAATAGCGCTGCTTTCTCCTCACCACAGCTCAATTACATGTGAATTAAAACAGCAGCATTACTTCATACAGTTTTGAATGCCATGGACATGAGTAAGCTGATCTTACTTGCGTTAGAAACTGTATTCCTACATTTCAGCAAGGAAGGTTGTCTGGGCTATGACAGTTTTGTTATTGGAAGTTGGAATCTTTCTTTTCAATTTCAATAAAATCACAAGTTAATTTTCTCAGACTAGCATTATTTCTATCTAAATATTTTTTTAATTTAAAGACAGCAAAAACCTCAAGAATAAATCTCTAGCTAGATTAATGCATTTATTTGTTTCACCTCATTAAAACTTTGTAAGAGTAATGGTTGACACTCTTCTTCCTTCTGGGTTAGGAGCTAAGAATAAATTCCTGCTTACGTTTATAGCAGGGGTGGAGATCAAAGCATATTTAAAACCACATGGAAACCAGGAGGCGCAAAGGGAGATAAGGTCTGTTCTTCAGCTTATAACGCTGGGATCTGCTAGGTGTTCTCTAGGTCTCACCACTTCAGGGAATTCCCTGGCAGCATACCTATGTAAATAACTGTGCTGCTGCTTTCACCTCATAAGAAATGCCACCTGAGAAATCCTGTAGTTCCTCATTAGGATCAATCCTATTTCTGCATTATCATCCTCAGTTAAGGTTGCTGGCTGGGGTAAGCAGTTACATTTCCCATCTTGGCAGCTACACAGAATGCACAACAATAAATACAGGGCACACCAACATCGGACTAATAGATAGCACTTGGATACTGAAAATAAACATACATAAATTAATACGATCCTTCTCTTTTACCTTTTAATTTATGGGTTTGATTTTTTTTTTTTTCATTTCAGTTTATTGAGTTGCATGTGCCATTTTTAAAATTTCTTATCTTGTGTCTTTTAAATGACTGTTTAGGGCTGGCCATTGTAAAGCTGCTATTACTAATCAATGCACAGTGTAGGTTCTGGTCATTCATTGTGTCACCATTTAAAAAGGAAGAAAAGATGAACTATTGACATCTTCATAACAAGTTACATCAAGCTGGAAATTGGAGGAAAATTATTCAGAATGTGTTCGGGATGTGAGAGATTTAACGTAAGCCCATGTTCTCCTGAACACCTGATTTCTTAAAGCAGATATCTCAAAACTAAAAATTCTTTGATAACGATAAAAGAGAAATTCTGTTCATGCCATCAGCGTGGACCAGAATATCAAAACAGTTTCAGATGTGCAGGATAATCAAGATAAGTAACTTCCCATCTTTTCATATGCTCCTGTCCAGCTACCAGGCTCCAGATACAGGAAAGGAGAAATGAGTTATTTAAATCCATGAAATCCTGGGTATTCAGACAGAGCAAAGAAATATTCTGGCAGGAAGCAAGAACAGCCACAACTCTATTTTTTGTAGCCAAAGTAAGTGTCATCAAACAGAAGAATAAGTGGTGGTTTGTTCTTTTTCTGAAGAAATGGTGGATCTGTTACTTCTAACTTTGTTAAGGTATTTTTGTAGCCTACCTGAGTATTTTGACAGCTTGCAAATATTTACAAATAGAAATAATACCTTAACAAATTTGGAAGTAATAATAAAAATAATACCAAAATAATAATATAATA
>VXBJ01003070.1:25263-45811 GCA_013400055.1 Nycticryphes semicollaris
GAGGGGGGAGGCAAACAAGCCCTCGTGTAACGCTGCTGTGCTTGGCAACCTCACATCTCCCCTTCTCCCACGGGAAGTTTTTGGTCCTGAGCAGCTTCGTTTATTAGCAGTTCGTTTGGCTGGGAGTTTCTGGGCCTTCCCTTGATGGGGTGCCCCGGGCTGTTTTGCTGATGAAGGTGCTGTGACAGCTCTGGGGGCTAAAGACCTCCAGCACACACCCCCCCACCACCACCTCCCTGCATGCTGGGGTGCTTTGGGGGGGGTGAGGGATGTGGGATGGGGGAGCTGTGCCATGCCATGGGCCACCTCTGCCACCCCCAGCCCTGCCCAGCTGCCTGCTCTGCCTCTGCATCGGCACCTCTGTCTACTGCGACGACGCCAACCTGGAGCACATCCCAGCTCTACCGCCAGAGACCACCTACCTCTACGCCCGCTTCAACCGCATCAGCACCATCCGGGCCAGGGATTTCATGGGGCTGAGTACGTCCAGGAAAGGGAAGGGCCAGGCACGGAGGGAATAAGCGGTTCTGCACAGGTTGCTGTTCATCCCCTTCCTCCTCTCCCACCAGAGAAGCTGAAGCGAATAGACCTGACCAGCAATTTCATCTCCTGGGCAGATGTGGATGCCTTCCGCCTGCTCCCCAGCCTGCAGGAGCTCATCCTGCCCCAGAACAGGCTGACGGCGCTGCCCGAGCTGCCCCGCAGCATCGTCCAGCTGGATGCCCGCCTCAACAGGATCCCCAGCACTGGTCTCCAGCCCGAAGCTTTCCGGGTGGGTGCTGGGGCTGCTGATGGATGAATCTGAGCTGGTTTTAGCCTGAACCTGCCACGCCAAGGGGTAACGGGGGTGGATGCAGAGGGCTGGAGTGGGACTGGGAGCAGAGAGGTTCATCTCTCCACTCTTCCCGCAGGAGCTGAAGCAGCTGCAGTTTCTCCATCTGTCCGATAACCAGCTGGACTATATTCCGGCACCTCTGCCCGAGAGCCTGCGCTCCCTGCACCTCCAGGTGAGACAAGCCCGGACCCAGGCTAGTCCACCACCCCACCTCCTCCTCCCCCTCATCCGTTCGACTCTGATTTTGTTCTTTTCCTCCCTGGCCAGAACAACAACATCCAGACCATGCACGAGGACACATTCTGTGACAGCCAAGACCACAGCCAGATCCGCAGGGCGCTGGAGGATATCCGCCTCGATGGCAACCCCATCAACCTCAGCCTCTTCCCCAACGCCTATTTCTGCCTGCCCCGCCTGCCCACCGGCCGATTCTTCTGACCCCCACAGCCTCAAGGCTGGGAACTGAGGGCAAGTGACTCCAGAGCCCACCAACCCCCATGCTGGCCCCTGCTGCCCCATGGAAAACATGGGGTAAGGGGAGGTGCATTGAAACCTGGTGCGAGCTGAGCCTCTGTGTAGGGGGGAACTCAGTTCTGGGGTGAAAGGAGAAGGGGGTGGGCAGCTTTAATATAATGAAGACTTTAAAAATGCATTCAGTGTCTTATTCTCAACAGTGAGAACAGGGGAAAGCCCTCACCCAGCCCCAGCCCAGCATCTGCCATGTGAACCATGCTGGTTTGCAAACATAGACACTTCCCCATGTCCGACTTTTTCCTCGATCCCCTCCCCAGGACCTTGGGATGACTGTTCTGTGTCTGCTTTCAGGGTTTTCTGGCCAGAGACTGGGAGATGCCTTGCTCCAGAGAGGTGATGCTTTGGCCACATCAGGTCTCACCTGCATGATTGGGCTGTCTGCAGCTCCATCAGGTGGGTCTGTGTGGTTCTGGAGAAATGTTGGACATCCAGATATGAGCTGTGGCATTTGCTGGGCTGTCCCCGTGTGTTCCAAAAGAAGGATGCAATAGGAAACCCCAGCACAGGGCAACTGAGGTTCTCCATCACCTCACCCCAGACCCGCTGCAGCCCCATGGCCCATTCTCTGGGGGGAGCCTGACCCCTCTGGGACTGAGAGCTGTCCTGGTGCCCCCCTGGTGTGGGGTCTCCAGCATGAGCTCTGCCCAGAGGGAGGGTGTCCCCAGGTTTGGGTCTGCTTCAGCTGCAGAGAAAGGCTGGAACAACACTGGAGCCAGTGAGCCAAATGGCCCCAGGTCCAGCAGGAAAGAATCGCTCAGAGGTAGTTAAAACATCTTGTATCATCCCAGCTTTCAACACCCGAAAAGAGCTGCCCAGTGGTGAGATATTTTAAATATAATATATTCATCCTCTATATTTTTATACACATGTAACAAACACGCATACCATGAGAGGGATGACACATCCCAGGAGAATCCAGAATCCTAAACTGAAACCACTGAGCTCAGCCCACGTCCTCCAGGCCCAGGGAGGCAAACTAAGGCAGCTGGAGGAAACACTTGCAAGAAGATCCAGCTCCTCATCTCTGGGCACACTGCGAACCCCGCTGGGCGCTGGTGCCTTCCTCCTCGGCACAGCACGGGCACGAGCATCCCAGCAGCGCGTGGTACAGGGCACGTGTGTGTGTTCACCACACCTTGCTGCTCTTTTCCATGCTAAACCCAACTCAGACATGGATTATGTTCATCCAAAAGCCAGGGCCCTTCGTAAATGGGAATTTGGAGCCTTTCCAGCCTTTTCTTTCAGGCTAGATTGAAAATGCTGGGATTTATCAGTGCTGTTGTCATGTCAGCCTCCAAACAGCTGTGTCTACCCAGCTCCTGTCTGTCTATCCCCATATCTCTCCTCCTTCCCCATCCATCCTTCTGACACCTTTGCACTGTCCTTTACCCTCAGGGTGATCTCATTTGTTCCCAAGGGAGCCAGGCTCGGCTCCAGCAGGATGGAGTTGGCCAACTTTTCCCAACGGCAAGCCCCGGTCCTTCGCATTCATCCCACTAGATGGCAAGGCAGAGTGTTGGGAAATCCCTGACCTTAACTTCGGACTGCAAACTGCCTCTCTGCTCTTTACCTCCCTTCTGGGGTGGCTTTAGCATTTCTTGAGCGTGCCCAGGCAGCTGGGGAATAGCCCAGGTGCTCAGTGTTGGCAGAGGAGGGATTTAAACGAGCTGCAGAGGGGAGAGAGAAGGGTTTGCTTCGTGGGGGAGGAGGGTGAGGTAGGTGGTGGGATGTCTCTGGGTGAGGAGGCTGCTGGCTTTGCAGAAACCAAACTCTTTTAAGAGTATTGGGGTGGTTCTGGGAGGGATTTGTTGGGGGAGAGCTGAGATACAGCAGTGCTGTGTGGCTCTCAGGTCCCCTCACGCTCCTGGGAGCAGGGGGTGGGCTGGGGCAGCAGGTCTTCCCCAAAGCCCTGGAGGGGGATTATCTTTGGGAGGGGGCTGCTGGGGGCTCAGTCCTGCTGTTCTGCTGATACAGTTATTAACTGTGCTCTCATCTCCTTGCTGCTGCCAAGGTTTGGGTTGGGGGGGGCGGAGAAACCAATGCCTGTCTTTGCAGCACCATGTAGGGAAAAGCAAGCCTTTCTGCTGCTGGCCCCACAGCCCACTCCCATCCACCCTCATGCCCTCCATGGGGATGTCCCCAGAATCTTCCTGAGCACCCCAGTGGGGCTGGATGGATCCTGCCCTGGAGCTGGTGTGGAGGCACAGAGCCTTCCCTGGGGCTGGAGGTGACAGTGGGCATTAGAAGGGCTCCCCTGAGCCCTCCTGCCAGAAGGACAATTCAGGTCAGCTCAGCAGCATGTCCAGGATGTGGCCACCTCCTCTGCCTGCTGCTCCGTGTCCCTTAGGCTGTGGCTGGGCAGCTGGGAGTCCTGGCTCCTCTCCATCCCCTGGTGTCTGCAGCTCTACCTGGCTGAGGGGCAGGGTCCTGCATTTTAAAGCCATTTCTGTGGCGGAGGATTGCACATCCCATGCATATATGCAAGGAAGGATGTGAGAAACTGGACAGGACATCTCTGCTGAGCTACATCTGCTGCTTCTGCCAGCTTGCCATGGGCAAACGGGGCCAGCAGAGGAGACAGACCCGCTGTGGGCACACGGAGCAGAGCAGCAGCAGGGGAGGGAGTGGAGCAGCCAGAGAGAGAGGAATTAGAGCAGGGCCCATGTTAGAGACCATGAGATGGAGAGATGTAAAAGCGTTGCTCTGGTCTCAGGAGCGTTTGCTGAGTAGCAGCAGGAGCTGCAGGGCTTTAAAAGTAGTCTGTGACAGGAAACCATGGCAGCCCCATGGCTGCAGATGGTTAAATGGTGTGGGATGGGGGGAGCACCAGGAGCAGTCCTGGCCGGAGAGCAGGGATGAGACAAGCGGATGCTCCCAGACTGTTCTGTACGTGCAAGGAGCTGTGTCCCCCTTGGTACAGGGTGTGCAGGGATGAACAGGGAGGAGCAGACTAACTCCAGGCACTAACCTCCCTCCTCTCATCCCCTCTGGCTGGGTCCATGGCTACCCTCTCCCCAGGCACACAGCAGGCTCTGCAGCAGCCGAGCAGAGGGCTCCCACCCTGCCTGTCCCTCTTGTTCCCCTACATCCCTCCACCCTCACCTCCCTCCCTCATCTGGAGATCATCTCGGTGTGTAATTCATGCAGCTCTGCTCCCTCCCTTTCTCTGCCGCTCAAGGTCACCTTCCTCGCCTGGGCTGGATTTTCACATATTGATTGCTTGGCTCTAACAGCCACCGTCTCGGTGAGCTCCCAATCTCACGCCAGCTCAGCATCTTGCCATATCCATATGGGCCCCCCCTCCTCCTTCATCCTGCCCTCCCCTTCCATGCTCTCCTATCAGCCCCAGCCACGCGTCTTTAACCGGCACCAAGACAGAGAGGGGAAAGTCCTCAAGCCCCAGAGAGCAGCAGCCTTCACCCTCCTCTGCCTCTCTGTCTCCTGGGGAATAGGGCATGAGTGTGCTCCTTCCCTTGAGTTGATTTAGGAGGATCTGGGATTCAGCTAACACCTGTCCACGAGCTGCCTTCATCCTCTTCTCAGGCTTCCTCCTGCCTGTCCTTATCCCCCAGAAGGAAAGGAGCTCCTCTTCTACAACCATGCCCATCCCTCTTCCTGCTCCCCATTCCTCACCCAGATTTCTTCTCTGCTTTCCTCCCACCAGCATGAGGAGCTTCCTGTGTCATGCTGGGCCATGTCCCTTGGCCACCACTTGGGGACAGAGCCATTCTTTCCTGTCCTTTTGCAGCTTCTCAGCCGGAGCAGCACAGGCAGCTTACTGTTGGGTTAGGGGGACCAGGTCAGGAGCAAAAACGTCATGGCTGGGGTTAGGGACCTGAAACAGGAAGGAGAGCAGCAATAGGAAGAGGATGGAAGCCTTTAACCCTCCTGCAACCCAGACAAGTTGGGAAGCAGCCACAAAGATAACCCAGGTCTCCCTGAATGGGACAGTGGTGGTGTCTGTTCCAGCTCTGTCTCCTACCCATGCTCAGGGCAGGTAACGAGTAGATTTATTGTCCAAGACAAAAATCAATGTGGCAGGATGGAAAAGGGCCACTGAACGGTGGATGCTGACAAGCTGCTGGCCTCCTCCGGACCAGAAATCACCCTTAAACACTGCTGGGGAGGAAGTGCTGTGGCCCAGCTTGCTCAGCGAGTGAGGCGGGGATGATAACAGCTTTATTTATAGCACTTAACTGGCTGTTGGCTCAAGGCACCGATTTGTGCTTAGCGTGCGATCGTTTAGGGCGGCTGTTTGTGCAGCTCATGGCTGGAGAGCGCTCCAGCAGCACCAGCTGAAGCCTTTGGTGAGCTCCTACCACCTGGCATCAGGGCAGGACTTTGCCTGGGTTTGATGTGTCCCACTCCCTGTCCCCCAACCCAGGCAGCTGGCTNTTTATTATTTTTTTAAAGGATCCCACTGCTGGGATTCATTAGATGGGAGCTGCAAGGGCTCTGGAGATGAAAGGGCTGTTCATGAATTATCACTGGGGTGCAGACAGCTGCACCGGCCCCTTCAGGGAAACTCAACAATGGAAATAAAAGGGGAGGAGGGGGAAAAAAAAAACCCCACCAACATGCTTGGGCTTTTCCTGTCCCCATTTTCCACTTCTCCCCTGGAAAAAAAAGAGGAGGAAAAACACAGCAGAAAGAAGAGAAAGAAGAAAACGCATTCGTTCCCTCTTTGCGCTCCCCTTCCCCCAANGCTTTAAAAGTAGTCTGTGACAGGAAACCATGGCAGCCCCATGGCTGCAGATGGTTAAATGGTGTGGGATGGGGGGAGCACCAGGAGCAGTCCTGGCCGGAGAGCAGGGATGAGACAAGCGGATGCTCCCAGACTGTTCTGTACGTGCAAGGAGCTGTGTCCCCCTTGGTACAGGGTGTGCAGGGATGAACAGGGAGGAGCAGACTAACTCCAGGCACTAACCTCCCTCCTCTCATCCCCTCTGGCTGGGTCCATGGCTACCCTCTCCCCAGGCACACAGCAGGCTCTGCAGCAGCCGAGCAGAGGGCTCCCACCCTGCCTGTCCCTCTTGTTCCCCTACATCCCTCCACCCTCACCTCCCTCCCTCATCTGGAGATCATCTCGGTGTGTAATTCATGCAGCTCTGCTCCCTCCCTTTCTCTGCCGCTCAAGGTCACCTTCCTCGCCTGGGCTGGATTTTCACATATTGATTGCTTGGCTCTAACAGCCACCGTCTCGGTGAGCTCCCAATCTCACGCCAGCTCAGCATCTTGCCATATCCATATGGGCCCCCCCTCCTCCTTCATCCTGCCCTCCCCTTCCATGCTCTCCTATCAGCCCCAGCCACGCGTCTTTAACCGGCACCAAGACAGAGAGGGGAAAGTCCTCAAGCCCCAGAGAGCAGCAGCCTTCACCCTCCTCTGCCTCTCTGTCTCCTGGGGAATAGGGCATGAGTGTGCTCCTTCCCTTGAGTTGATTTAGGAGGATCTGGGATTCAGCTAACACCTGTCCACGAGCTGCCTTCATCCTCTTCTCAGGCTTCCTCCTGCCTGTCCTTATCCCCCAGAAGGAAAGGAGCTCCTCTTCTACAACCATGCCCA
This sequence comes from Nycticryphes semicollaris, assembly GCA_013400055.1. Taxonomy (NCBI): domain Eukaryota; kingdom Metazoa; phylum Chordata; class Aves; order Charadriiformes; family Rostratulidae; genus Nycticryphes; species Nycticryphes semicollaris. Next base: position 32,198 of record VXBJ01003070.1, read on the forward strand.
TCCCTCTTCCTGCTCCCCATTCCTCACCCAGATTTCTTCTCTGCTTTCCTCCCACCAGCATGAGGAGCTTCCTGTGTCATGCTGGGCCATGTCCCTTGGCCAACACTTGGGGACAGAGCCATCCTTTCCTGTCCTTTTGCAGCTTCTCAGCCGGAGCAGCACAGGCAGCTTACTGTTGGGTTAGGGGGACCAGGTCAGGAGCAAAAACGTCATGGCTGGGGTTAGGGACCTGAAACAGGAAGGAGAGCAGCAAGAGGAAGAGGATAGAAGCCTTTAGCCCTCCTGCAACCCAGACAAGTTGGGAAGCAGCCACAAAGATAACCCAGGTCTCCCTGAATGGGACAGTGGTGGTGTCTGTTCCAGCTCTGTCTCCTACCCATGCTCAGGGCAGGTAACGAGTAGATTTATTGTCCAAGACAAAAATCAATGTGGCAGGATGGAAAAGGGCCACTGAACGGTGGATGCTGACAAGCTGCTGGCCTCCTCCGGACCAGAAATCACCCTTAAACACTGCTGGGGAGGAAGTGCTGTGGCCCAGCTTGCTCAGCGAGTGAGGCGGGGATGATAACAGCTTTATTTATAGCACTTAACTGGCTGTTGGCTCAAGGCACCGATTTGTGCTTAGCGTGCGATCGTTTAGGGCGGCTGTTTGTGCAGCTCATGGCTGGAGAGCGCTCCAGCAGCACCAGCTGAAGCCTTTGGTGAGCTCCTACCACCTGGCATCAGGGCAGGACTTTGCCTGGGTTTGATGTGTCCCACTCCCTGTCCCCCAACCCAGGCAGCTGGCTGGGGACCAGGCTCCCCCAGACTGACCAGGAACTCATTTTCCTGCCTGTATTTATGCAGCATCTCATCTAGAGAAATACCAATGGGTGCCTTGGTCTGAGAGGTTGTACTTCCTGACACTAATTGAGTAATGAATAGCAGCCAAGCCAGGAGACCTGTGTGGCAGCTCAGTTTTCAGATCTGCCCCTTTTATTATTTTTTTTTTATATATATATTTATTATTTTTTTAAAGGATCCCACTGCTGGGATTCATTAGATGGGAGCTGCAAGGGCTCTGGAGATGAAAGGGCTGTTCATGAATTATCACTGGGGTGCAGACAGCTGCACCGGCCCGTTCAGGGAAACTCAACAATGGAAATAAAAGGGGAGGAGGGGGAAAAAAAAACCCCACCAACATGCTTGGGCTTTTCCTGTCCCCATTTTCCACTTCTCCCCTGGAAAAAAAAGAGGAGGAAAAACACAGCAGAAAGAAGAGAAAGAAGAAAACGCATTCGTTCCCTCTTTGCGCTCCCCTTCCCCCAAATTGTGAATGTTTAGCATAAAAATAATCTGTGGAAAAATCCAACCCCCCTCCCTTGCAGCTGACTGTGGGTCTCTGGAGGGTTGGGGGTGCCTGCAAGCACCTTGGGGCTTTCCTGGCTCTCCTCCTCCAGCCAGCTCCAGAGCAAGTGGGACTCCTTACCAGGAGGTGCTGCAGGATGCGAGATGTGACCAAAATACAGTTATTATTAGTAACGTTGCGTTAGGTCTTGTCAACAGGAGCCCTGACGCCTGGGAAAGGCTCTGTGATGGGAGGCACGTGTCCTCCAGGAGGGGGGCTCCCCCCGGTTTAACCCAATTCCTGCAGAGGGAAGAGGTTGGAGGGGGCTGGGTTTGGGTGGAGGGGGCTGCGAGGAGGGTTGATGGAGCCGAGCTGGTGGGAGTCTCTGCTGGAAGAATCTCTCCTAGGGAGATGTGGTTGGTCTGGAGGATGCTAGAGGTGCTGGCCTGTGAGATGATGTCCCTGTTGCAGCCAGGAGTGACAGTGTCATCTCCTTGGCTGGGTTGAAAGCTGGTTGGTGTCTCCCCAAAACAGGGACATTCCCACCCTGATGCTGCTTCCAGCTTAGGGGTAACTGGATCCTGGCCCTGAGCAGCTCTGGCCTGTTGCTGCCGAGGGAAGAGTTTCTCCAGCATCATTTCCAAGGTGACTCTGTTCCTGCACTGTCTCCCATCCGTCGGCTGCACGCACCAAGCCGTCTGGCCGGGCAGAAATGATGACATGGAGAAAAATGCCAATAAGTATGGCTCTTCCATGCTGCCAACCAGGCTCTTCCAGGGCTGCTGAGACAAGGACCAGTGCCCTGCTTGGCATGATGGATCTCCCACACTGGGTTTTCATTCCCTAGCTTCCCTGCCCCTGGCTTTAGGTATTATTTTTAATTTTTTAAGTGACCTGAAGCCGAAATCTTTCAAGCATGAATTGGGTGGCCACATGTGGATTTAGGGGTGATGCACCCCTAAGTAAGAGCTTGGCCTGGCAGCAGCCGGCATGTTGGTGTGCCATGGACCCCGAGCAGGAGGAGGAGAGCCGAGCTTGGCAAGCCTGATTGATCCCCATCTTTTAAAATAACCAGCCAGAGCCTGGATCTTCCGTTTCTGTAGGATGTGGAAAACCTGGAGAGGGGGAAGAGAGAAACAGCTTTGAGAGAGCGAGTGTGAGTATTGCTAATTTATGATCAGAGAACTATATGTTTGAGTTTGAAGATTACAGGGAAAGGACCTGGTGTTCAGCTGGTGATAAATCTGTTTTATTGGGGGGTTGTGAAAAGGTTTCCCCACAGGGAAAATTGTGGGAACGCAGAACATAATTACCCCAAATTCCAATTTGAGTAATTATTTCTACCTACCTGTCACTCCCCTGGTGCTTTTAGCTGGATGAAGAGGTTTTGCTTTCCCTCGCCTCTCTGCTTAAGAGCCGAAGCCATTGTGCAGCACCACTGGGCTCTCTGAGGAGCTGGGCCAGCCCGGGGTGGGGGGCACGTGGGGGCACTTCCCTGCGAGGCTTTGGGGCTCCCACCTCAGCCCAGGAGCTGCCTTTTTCCATGGTTTCTAGGTGGGGGGCTTTCTGCCACATTTACACCCATACAGAGAGGAGGTAGAGGACCAGCAGGGCAGGAGGAGGATTTGGGTGGCCACTTCCCAGGATGTGCTTGCCCTCAAAGAGAGAACAGCACCCTCTTGGGTAGTGGGGACTGGGGAGAGCCCCTGCATGTGGCCAGGACATTGGCTTCTTTTCACCCCTCCCCACCCAGTACCCATTCTTGGGATGGGTGAAGTGGATGGAGGTTGGAGAGATGGTGGCTGCTGGGGAGGTCCAGCCTGGTGCCCACTGTCCCTATCCTGTCCCCTGTCTCCCCCCCCCGGCCCTGGGCTCTGTGCCATGGCAGTGAGGTAATCGAGGGTTTTACTGCAGTGGGCCGTGGACAGCTTTTCTAAGCATCGGCTCCTAATGCTTCCCCAAAGAGCCAGGCAGGCTACCAGGCACATTAGGAATCGATGCACATCGCAAATGGATTGCCTGCGCTCTCTCCAGCTTGTCTCCCTGCTTTCCCCCCTCCCAGTGTCACCCAGGTGATGGGGGGGCAGAGGGAGGGGGCACCCAGGGGTGCTCTCCCCCAGCCCCTGCCTCCAAGTTCAGGGCTACAGCAGGCAGAGCTCCCTCCCCACCACAGTCCCAACAGGATGGAGCATCAGGTCCAGGTGAAGCAGCAGGGCAGCATCCCCTCACCTTCTCTTCCCTTTTCCCCCAACCCCAGGGGCTCGCAGCAGACGGGTGCTGCCGTTGCAGCGGATGACAAGCATCTCCATGGGCCAGCCAAGCAGAGAGAAAAAAAAATATATATGACCCCGTTGAGAGTAGGGATGGGCTCTGCATCTCAAGTGGCTCCCCAGGAGATGCCAGACTGTCCCTCCTGTGAGGACCAGGGACCTGTCGCCTCCCAGAGCCTCTGTCTGTGGAGAGGGAAGTAACGGCAGCGATGGCACAGGGAGTTCAACCACCAAAGGTAGAAGCCTTTGGAAAAGTGAATGCTTTGCCCTGAAGGGAACAGCCTGGGGCTGGGCTATTCTCTCTTGGGAGTTTCCTCCTGCTCCATCAACAGATTATTCTGATTTATTCCCTCCTTAGTGAAAGGAGAATTGGATCTTAAAAGGGCTCTGAAATGAGCTGGTCACACACCCAAACCCGTGGCTGCTGGAGCCCTGGTAGCTCTCATCCCAGCTCTCAGTGCTTGTGTCAAAGAGGAGGTGAGATCAGTGAGGGAAACTGAGGCAGGGAGTGAAAAGAGCATCTCCCAAGGGCTCAGCGAGCTGTAGGAGAGGGCACCAGTCCCTCACGACCTTCTGTGGCCTCAGTGTTCCCCCCCAACCAGCAAATCGCCCACAATGACCCATGGTTCATGACAGGGATGGAGAGCCCTGCACAGGGGTTTGGGAGTCCTCCATGGGAAGGGAGCGGTGGGGTCTGTGGAGCAGGGATGAGGGTGATGTGGGTCAGGGTCCCACTCGGTGCCTTAAATGCTTTTTTTTTGTCTGCTCAAACCCAAATTATTCCATTTCCCTGTGAACCTTCTGCCTGGATCTGGGCTGCCTTGTGTCTACTGAAGAGACAGAGGACCTACGTGCTGGTGGTTGGGAGCAGAGGGACTCCTCGGATGGATGGACAGGGCTCCTTCTCTTAGGAAAGAAGGCAGAGAAGGAGGGGCAGAGGGTCTCTGGCAGGTCATTAGCCAAGAGGCTAATTAAGCATCCCTGGGGCAGCCAAACTGGGTTTACCATTCCCCCCACAACCGGCTGCTCCACACGCCACTGCCGGCACCGTGCGCGGTGATGGCCAGGCTCGGCAGGGGGTTCATGTGGCTCCGCCGATAAAACTTGGATGAAGACATGCTCAAAAATCCGTGGCTGTGCTTATGAATTAATGATGGCTGAGCCCATCGATGCCGCGCGTGCTGTACTGCTAACGAACACCAGCAGTGGGAGCGCGGGAAGGGCCAGCGGCTCACTGCTGCAGCGCCTTCCGCATCCCTGTCTAGCCGTGTTTTAAGTGTTATTTATTCTTGCTTTTGCTCCCAGAGCTCCTTTAAGCAGGGAGCAGGTGATTTCCATGAGAGGCGGCTGCTGCTTGTCGAAGGTGGTGGGGGGACAACACCGGGAAGGGCCCACGGCTCTTGACTTTGTGCTGGAAGGGGTTGAATCGGAGGCAGGCTCTGTAAATACATATGTGGGTAACTCCTAATCGAACACCACGGTGCTGGCATGTGTCACTCCTGTGGCATTAGCTCTGCAATTAGAGCTTTTTTCCCCACAAATTGCATAAGAAACTCTCGGTGACTCACTGGGTTTGGGGGGGAGGGGGGACACACACACAGGGGAAGAGGCGCATCGGAGGCGGTCGGCTGTGCCTGCGCGCGTGTGTGAGGTGTGAAAATCAGCCGCTCAGGTGCTCCCTGGTTTGCAACCTGCTCCTGAGCAAACCTCCCAAATCTGCTGCCCTCCCTGACGTCACCGCTAGCACCCTGGTCTGGGGACACTTGCCTGTCCCCCTGCCAGAGAGCCCCCCGTCCACACAGCATTGCCTTTCTGCCACGGCTTTATTTTTGTCCTTGTCACCGTGGCTCTGTTTGTGTGTTGATGACCCTTTGGCGCCGATAATAGCACATTTCGGATCCCTGATTAAAACCGCTGCAGTGTCAGAATCAATAAACACTGGCAGCTGAGACCATAATAAGTATAATAATCCCCATTAGGGTAACAAATGGGGGAGGGAGTGCAGGGCTGCTAATATGGTAACACCATGAGTCTGCTTCGATCGGCTGGAGCCGCAGCATCCTCCCTGTGAGGGTCAGGGACCATGTCGTGCTCTTTGCCATCCCCAGCACCAGCAGAGCCCCTGCTTCTGGCTGCCCTAACGCCTCACGTGCCCCAGTTTGGAAACTTGGCTGTGCACCACTAATAACTGGGTCTTTGGCAATCACAGAATCACCGAATGGTTAGAGTTGGAAGGGACCTTAAAGATCATCAAGATTCAACCCCCCTGCCCTGGGCAGGGACACCTCCCACCAGAGCAGGTTACTCAAAGCCCCACCCAGCCTGGCCTTGAACACTTCCAGGTATGGGGCAGAGATTTGCCTTGCAGAGATCGAGCGTGATGAGGGCCGTGAGGGAGGGGAATGCTGGTGGCATGAGTGTAGCTGCCTAGGAAAAAAAAAAATAACAAAAATCAATGTGTAATTGTGGCCCCATCGATCCGTGGCTCCGCTGCTGCGGCTCTCCGCTGAGCTTTGATCAGCTTTCACTGTTGCAGATGAGAGAATCCCAGTAGCTGGGGGTATTAAATGATGCCAAACACTTTTCAGGTGAAAACTGTAGAATTTTTTTTTCCTTAAATAAACCCCAAGCAGAGCAGCAGCTGTTGGGATGGGGGACTGAAGCAGCCACGAGGCTGGGCATGCTCTTCGCAGAAGGGATGCTACTGCCTCCCTGCTGGGACTTTACTGAGAAGCCGGAGATATGTTCCCTGCCCATGGCCATTGCTTCATCCCCTTTGACTGCAAAAAGCACTTCTGACACCCAAAAAGCTGCTGGCCAAGCCCTGCTGCACATCCATGGCTGTGGAAACACTTTCAGTGATGGGGCATGGAGAGCTGTGCATATTTTGTGGGGTAATATCTACCCACGTGCTGTGGGAATGAGACCAGTCCCAGGCAGAACCACTTGGTTATTTTTAGGCAAATTGGTTTTGCTTGAAAAATGGAGGTTTGTTGAAACCCGGCGTGTTTATGGAAAAACATTGGTTTCAACAGATTTCTGTTTCAACATGTTTTTTTAGAAGAAAAAGGAAAGCTTTCCAAATTGTCAAAAGACCCCAGTTGAACACTTTCTCGGCGGAGCATAATCCATTTCTCGGCTCCAAATTACTTTTCATTCTGCAATGTAAGTAAATGTATTGCAAAATCCCCTTCTGAAAGGGGGCTGAAATCCTACTGAAATGGTCGGGGAGGACCTCAGCGACAGACTGGGATTAACTCGTTCCAGCCTGGGGTCTGGGTTTTCAGACAACGTCCTTTCTCCTTTCTTTTCGATGATGGTTTTTCATCCCGCTGCAGGATGGTTAATACCAGCAATTTCTTCCTGGTGTGGAAATTGCTTCATCTACAGGCACCAAATATTAAGGGCTGGCAGGGGAAACTATGTGGGGGCAGAATAGCTTATTTTTGTGCTCTTTTCTGTGATTTATCCTACTTCTGCAGCATTTTTACTGCCCTTGCTCAGGGAGAGGATGCTGGTGGATGGTCTGGTCCACTGCAGGCATTTCTGCTGTACCAAGAGGTGATGCTTGCAGCCAAACCGCTGGAAAAAACTTGTTGTCGCACTGATCCAGCAATAATTCCCTTCAGCAGGGCATGGGATGACATCTCGGGTAGGGTCCACCTCCATCCATGTGAGTCTGCGTCTTATCTGAGCCATTGCAATTGCAGGTTGGAAATGCAGCCTCAAGTGTTGAGAGCCCTGGCATTGCAGTGATTTTTTTTATCTTGGGAGCCTTGCTCATCCTGAGAGCAACATTCCATAGATTTTTGCACCCTTCTCTGCCCCCTAAGGATTAATCAAACTAATAACTTCATTTCAGATTTTAGTTTCCCTAGAAAGGAGGGGGGAGCCCAGTCCATGGGCTTTACCTGGATGAAAGAGGCTGGGGCAGAGAAAGGGCTCCCTAAATTCCCAGCGGGATGCTGCTGGAGCTACAGGGATGCAGAGAAATCTCTGGTTTGGTTCTAGACCCAAAAAACTCTTCCAAAGAGTTGTGCCCAGGAAAGTGGTTGAGTCACCATCCCTTGAGATATTTAAAAGGCATGTAGATGTGGCACTTAGGGACATGGTGTAGTGGTGGGCTTGGCAGCGTTGAGTTTACGGTTGGACTCGCTGATCTTAAAGGTCTTTCCTAACCTACATGATTGTATGATTCTAAAGCAGCCCCCTCCTCCCCTGCTCAAGCTTTTCCAGGCACAGAAGGGGGTTGAGAAGATGGGCTGGAGGTGAGTCTTGGAACCCCTAAACAGTGTCAGGTGCCTGCTGGCAGTTGTATTAAAGACTAAAGTTGACTTATTGAAATGGTGGTCATGTTGGTGAGCAGCCAAAATCTGACCTGTTTTCTTCTTTATTATGTCTGCCTGTAGATCATTTGCAGCTCTTAGTCAATGTTCCAATACCTCTGTAGAGTTGGAAAGGATTCGGAGAATGTGGCTGGGTTGTTTGCAAACTTCTTCAGGCTCCAAGGTGTGTTCCAAGCAAAAATGCAATCTAAGGCAGTGGTCAGGCTCAGGGGTGTTTGGGACGGGTTCTGGAGTGGTGCAGGGGTTTACAGCAAAGCCCTGGGTACAGGGAAAGGGGGCATCACCTCCTTGCTGGGACTGGTGGCACTCAGAGCCTGTGAGGGCATGTGGACAGAGCTGGGCCGTTTATAGCTGACCCATGATTGGGTTTTGGTGTCCACTTGGACTTCAGTGGTTTTGGGTCTGATGCCTCCCTTGCAATCAAAAAGAAAACTGCGATTTTAACAAGCCCATAAATGCATCTGTTGGGGAGTCTGGGATGAGTTGGGATATCCAGTTCCCAGCCAGGGAAGGGTTGAGGAGGGTGGAGGGATGCAGGGAAGAGCCAGGAGCTATTTCAGCTCCATGTGCCACCCCCTTCCCTCCTGCTGCTCCAACTCAAGTGCTAACAAATGCTTTTTACGGGGAGCTGTGCCAGCCATGCCTCGGCGCACGCAGCACGGGAGCAGATCGTCACCCTGCCCCGCGCAGGGAAATCCCTTTGATGCTAAAGTGGCTGCAGGGGGATGGAAGAGGAGTGGGCACAAAACGCATCCCGCTCGGAGAGACGGGGATGGTTCATTGAGCAGAGCCCTGGCAGGCTCCGCCACGTCCTTCTGCTGCTTTTCAGTGATAGCTGTTGGATTTGATAGCTGCAGCCGGCTGGCTCTCTGCCTCCTCCCTGGAAAAGACACTGTCTTGCTCCGTGCCCCCGCAGCGAGATGGGTCTCCTGTCACAGGGGGAAGGAGGGTTGATGCATCCCTGCCCTCAGGGTCAGGGAGGGGACACACTGATATCCTCTGATGCTGGAGGATCAACCCCAGAGTGGGGCAAGGATGCTCAGTGCTTGGGATGCAGCTGGAAAGAAGGGGCAGAGCCTGTTATGAGCAAACCCCAGGGTTTTACAAGCATCCTGTTGTGCTCCCTGTTTGCTCCTTCCTCCTGCCTTCATGAGCATTGGCAGCCTGACAAGGCTCAAGTGGCCTCTGGTAGCCACTGGGGTATTTTCCAGGAGTGGGGAGGGTCTGAGCAGAGATGCTGAGGCTGTTTGGTGGTGTCATCTGTGACGCAGATGCGTCACCATCCCCTGGGGTCCCCATACAGCAGCTTGTGCCAGCTCCTGCCGTCGCGACAGTCTCTGGCTCCACAAGCGCAGGCACCTGGGGCATGAGCATCTGTGCCTGCAGCAGGAAGCTGGCCACAAAGCCTGGCCGTCCTGGGAAGGTCACATCTTGGGGATGGAAATCCTTGCCTGGCCTTGAAGGGCTCAGGAAAAGCCGGGGGAGGACACACTGGTTCTGTCTTCTCTCTTAGACACCCCTCTGGCAGTGTGAAGTTAGATGCTGAGAGCATATTCAGTGCTGATGCAAATCCTGCCTCTTCCCGGGTTTCAGGGAGAAGGGAGAAGTCTGGGGGAGCAGAAAGACCAGGGCCTGTCACCTGTCCCATACTGCTCTGGTAAATCCAGGGGAAGAAACATGGATCTGGGATTAAAACCCTGGATTCCAGGTCTCGGCAGATGGAGTATCTGCTCCAGCTCCAACACAGCCCATGCTGTGACGTGGGACAAATCCTGTCACCCTCCCTGCCCTGAGCTCTCCCACCACCCTCTCATGAGGGTGTCCGTGCATCAGCAAACACCTGGGGACACCCACAACCACCTCCTGGCATTTTTGCTTGGCAGAGCATCCCTGGTGCCAGCCCTGAGCCCCAGTACAGGTTTTTGCTGGGGGCAGGGGGCAATGGGATGCCAAGGGCGGTGGGACACTGCTCCCCTCCACGGCAGTTCTCTCCCCTTCTCTCAGACTTTTTTTTCTCTCTCTCATACCCCCAGTCCCCAAAACCCACTAAGCTCAATCCCTGCCACATCTTGGTCCTTATCATTATTCAAGCCCGGGTCACTGCCAGGGGTTTCCCCAAGGACCTTGCTCCTGCCTTTCTGCGGGAGCCTCCCTGCAAAACTGCTTTCTGAAGAACTCTGGAATAAAAAAAGAAAGAAGAAACAGCCCCCTTGTTCTGCTGTGATGAACTGGCTCTTTTTCCAGTCACAAGGGCGAGCTGAAGCAAAACTTTCCATACTGAGCAGGAACAGAAAGAGAGAGGGAGAAGTATGAACCCTCCTTTAAAAAAAAATAAAAAAAATATCCCAAAACAAACAAACAAACAAAGCAAAAAAAAAAAACCACCCAAGAAAACAAAAACCCCAGCAAAGCCCAGCGCTGTCTTTCCCCCATCTCCCTCCTTTTTGGAACAAGGCAGTGAGTTTGCAGAAGGGTGTTTTAAGCAGGAGCAGATGCTGGCGTTCCTTGGGCTGGGCTGGGAGGGGCGAGCTGAGCCCAGGAGGGATGGGGAGATAGAAAACAGATTGCGGCAAATATTTGTGTTTAGAATTGACAGTGGCGTGAGGGATGCAGGGAGTCAGCTCCTGAGGATCCGGTGCCTTGAAATATGGGTATTTAAAGAGTTTTGTTGCCCAGTTGAGAGCGAGTTTACTTGTTTGCTCCAGGGGTCAGAGAGACAGGAATGTGGTTTAAAAGCAGAAGGTCCCCATGAAACCTCAGGGTGCCAGGGTGAAACACTGAGCGGGAGAGACAGGGTATCAGGTGCTGCCTTTTGGGCTGGGAAATGGGCTGGGAGCTGCTGGCGGAGCTGAAGCTCTGCAGAGGGAAGGAGAGAGAGAGATATGTTTGGATCCAGGGTCTTTTTGGGCACCCAGTGTGGGGTCAGGAGGGGTTGGGTCCCCGTAGGACACTGGGCGGTGATCTCTGCTGCCTGACAAGCAGTGGTCCTGGCTATTGGCAGTGCTTTTTCCCCATTTTTTCTGTAGGTACCAGAGGTTCTGAGGAGTCATGGTCCACAGTGCGGAGGGCAGTCCCTGTCCTGCAACACCAGGTCCCCACACACCATGGAAGCCACGGGATGGTCACCCAGGGAAGGGCTTGTTCCAGGGCACCCTGCAGAGCTGTGAAGAGCTCTCGGTTTCTTGACCATAAGTTTTTTTTTAGGATGTATCCTTGAGTGTACTCATGGTTTGCTGGTGCAGATGTGCCCATTAATACCTTCCAAAAAAAAAAAAAAAACTCAAAAACCCCCCAAAAACAAACCAAAAAGGCAAAGAAGTCAAGTTGAAGCCAGCTTGCTGGTTAATACAAAGCCAGCTCCAACAGACCCATGCCAGCATCTGCCCATTGCTGCTGCTTTCTAGATACCTCTGGGCTCCTCAGCCTGGAGAAATGCCAGCCTGGCTCCTAGAAATTCAGCAAATTTGACCGAGGGAAAAGGGGTCAGAAGGAAAATTAGGCCGTACAAGTAGTGCCGGTGTCCTGGCTCGCTGGGATAGTGGCTGAGAGGCTGGGGGAGCACCGGGCTGCCTGGATGTGCCTGGATCTGCCCGGCTTCCTCCAGTGTCAGTCGGCTTTTGCGATGAACCTGTTCTTCCCAAAAATCTCGGCTATAGGTTCCTCCCATTAGCAGTGCCCTCCGTCCTGCTTCTGCTAAATGATTCATCCCGAACACTCTCGTTATTGCTCCCATTAGTCACGCTGACATAAATTCTTCTTTGACAAAAAAACCCGAAAACCAACCTGCTATATGTTTCTCATCAACTCTGCTCAGCCCCGATGACTCGTGTCCTTAAAACCTGATCCAAATTATGTGACTTTTCCACAACCCCCCCCCCCTTCCCCGTGATTTTTAAATGATGTACCTGCTTTTGCTTTTTAGCCTCTGAAGGGGGAAAAGAACTGAACTGGGGTAAGAGCCTCTGCTGGCCTGTCCCTAAGGAGCTGGTGGACCCTTCCTGCAGAGGCAGGGAGCTGGATCTCAGCCTCCTGGTGCCAAATCCTTCAGGATAGCTTCAGGAAGCAGCAAATGGCGTGATGAGCCAGCCTGGCTTGAGATGCCCATTTCTAAAGGTTACTCCAAAAAACCTTGTCCTGGAAGGAATTATCTCCTTTGAAGGTTCGTATCTGGCTGTATCACTCCTTTCCCATTGCAAGGGACTGGTTTGGGATGCGAGCAGGGCTCCATCACCACAGCCTGCTGTCCTGCAGGGGGGGTTGGTCTTGCTGGGCCCAGAGAGGGGGCTTTGCCTGAGGGTACAGAGGGTATCGACTGGGGACAGCTCTGCACGTAGGCACTGTCTGGCTCCGGAGCAGTGAGCACACAGCTGCCCTCCTCCTGGAGCAGCTTCCAGCCCTGCAGCTCTGGGGACAACAATGACAGCCTTAAAAGGGGTGACAAGAGCAGCAACTCGGCTCTTGTGTGACCAGCTTGGGCTCAGGAGGAGCACCACGCTGGGAAGAGAGGCAAGGACACTCCAACAGTGACAAATCCCCAATGATTTCCTCCTTTCACCACCTCTTTTCCCAGCAGCACCATGCCAGCTTGGGGGCATCTTCTCTGCTCAACACAGGGCGATGTGACCTGTGTGGAGCAGGGATGGGGTCACTCTGGTCACAGCTGTCCGTGGCCAGTACGGCTCTGCCATCACGCTCAGAGCAGGGAAATGTGCTGGCCACAATACCAGCAGCCGCCCAAAATACTCCTGCCAGCTTTCTCAGGAAGGTTAGATGTTTTTTGTGGAGATGATGTGGGAAAGATGAAAATCCACACACACACCCCCTGCACCCTCCCTTTGTGGTGACCCTCCCGTGGGGAAGCGGCCGCTCGCTGGGAGCTGACTTCTGTTGTTTCTGGAAAGCAGTGCTTTGAGCAAACTATTTATAAACTGAGTTTTCTTTAACTCCTGAAATTGAGCCATAACTTCAGACAAACAGAGAAGAAGGAAAAAAAAAAAAAAAGAAAAAGAAAGGAGAGGGAAAAAAATAAAAAAAAAGAAAGAGATGCAGGCAAATAAATGCAAGCAAAAATAAATGTAGAGGCAGCCTAAATCTGCCAAGCCAGTAGTAATTCTGGGAAGGGTCTGGGTTTGGAGGCATCTGCAATGGGGCTGGTAAAGGGTCTTCCCAAAAGTCTTCGAGTGGCCTGGAGGGGGGTTGAGAATCGGTGGAGGCACTACCTGTGGGATGGGGCTGGTGGGATTGTGCCTGGCTGCCCAGCGCTGCCACTGCTCCCCCACCGAAATCCTGATGATATTTAACCTTCGCTTTGCCTCTGCCCACCAGTAATCACTGCGGTGAGGAATGCCAGGCAGTGTGACCTTTCTCAGCCCGACTCCTACATTCATGCAGGGGATTTCTGGCCCCTTATCCACTCAGGTTTTTACAGGCTCATTTATCACCATGTCCTGAAATGCCAGCGGGGTCGGGCGATGCTGCCCAGCCACTGCCATGTGCCTCAAGGCATGGCCAGGGTGGTGCGGGCTGCCCCGGTGATGCTCCTGCATCCGCCTGGCACCGGGGGCTCGTTTCAGGCTGTTGGACAGGCAGCACCTCCCTTTCCTATCATACCACCTCGTTTATTTTAAGCCTTTCTTCCAGCTCGTGCTGCCATGGGACTTGCTGGCACGTG
>VXBJ01003070.1:45848-66274 GCA_013400055.1 Nycticryphes semicollaris
CCCCATCTCCCTCCTGCCTGTCCCCGTTCCCCCACTGGCACCCCCAGCCCACCCCTAAACACATTCATCTATTTCTGCTGCAGGAGAGAGTGGCTGCAGGGAAACAGGTCCATAAATCACCAGCAATGCTTGGAAATAAAAATCATTATTGTGATAAATGGGGGTTTATTTCTCTTTTAAGAAGAGGGATCATGAAAGACCAGGGCAGGGAAGAGCAGGGGAATAGGAGGTGTTGCATTTTCTATTTTTGACAAGTTAAGGGGGATAAAGCTAATTGCATGAGAGCTGTTTGAAGAGAGAAGGGAAGAAATAAGTGTTTGCTGCATACCCCTTGCTGGGGATGGAGGGAACACAAGCATGTGTGAAGGCTTCCCGTACGACTCTCCATTATTAGGATAATATATTGCAGTGCTCGGGGTCACACTCCTGCCTCAGAGAGGTTATCCTGGCTGTTGGAGGGGTGCTCGGTGTTGTATAAACCCACAAGAAAATGCTGTCCTTGGCTCTAGTCTGTGGGTGATTTTCTGCTGGCCGTGCAAGCACCCTCACGCCTCAGCACCCACATCCCTCAGCATCGGCTTGGCTCCTGCTGATACCACGGACACCATGGCCTCAGGGACCAAATCAGACAGCCAAGGGGAAGTTTTGCAGGGAACGACTTTAGGATTTGGCCCCAAGTTCCTGGGGATGGGAGCTTGTATTAATTAAACAGCAACGATCCAAGTCACAGGGCATTTCCTGGGGATTAATGACTGGCTGGGAGGAGTTAATGACTTGAGATGAATCCAAAAATCCCATTTACCCCAACCGGTGCTGAGTCCCAGCACATGCTTTGTGCCAAGGTCAGCACTACCATTTTAAGGCAATTTTTAAAATTATTATTAATAAGAATAGTAAAGTGTTGGAAATGGATTCTCCTTGCCGCCACAGTGATGCAGCTCAGTTGCTGTGGGCAGGCTCTCAGGGGAGGACAGATGCCCCTCATATTAAGCCAGTCTATCAAATGGAAAAAACATCCCTCTCCCTTCAGCAGGAGCCCTGCCATCACCTCCTGGGGACAGGAGGGTGTTGGGGACACGTCCCCAGCCCCTGCTTGCAGTTTCCAGCCCAGCAGCACTGGGATGGAGATGCTCAGAAGATGCAGGTTTCAAAGACCAAGAGGAGCAGTCGGGCAGAAGGCAACCTGTGGCAGCATCGTGCCCAGAGTCGATCAGGATCCGGCCTCTCGGCAATTATTTCTGCTAAATGTTTTAGGGTTGTCATGGCAATGAAAGAGCCTGGCTAATCCTTGGGTTTCCTTTCTTCAAAGGGAAGAAAGTTTGCATACCTGACCGCAAGCAGGAGCAGCCCGGCGGGATGCTGGGTCTCTGCGCTGCCAGCCCTCCCACGCCTGCAAACACACACACACACACACACACACACACAGACACTCACACACACAGACACACACATGCTGGAGTAAATGCAAACCGAATCCATCCCAAGGAGGGGGAGAGCACCTCGCTTCTGTTCTTCATTGCCACTTGACACTGGGTGATCCAGCTGCATGGAATTCCAAGGCTGGTCATAAAATCACAGAGTGGTTTGTGTTCAAAGGGACCTTAAACCCCCAACCCCAAAGTGCCACCCTCTGCCCTGGGCAGGGACACCTCACACCACACCAGGTGGCTCCAAGCTCCCTCCAACCTGGCCTTGAACCCCTCCATGGATGGGGCAGCCACAGCTTCTCTGGGCAACCTGGGCCAGGCTCTCGCCACCCTCACACCAACGAAGTTCTTCCCCACATCTCAGCTCCATCTCCCCTCTTTCAGTGTCAAACCCTTCCCCCTCCTCTTAGGGCTCCCCTCCCTCATCAAGAGTCCCCCCCAGCTTTCCTGGAGCCCCTTTAGGAACTGGAAGTCCCTGGACCCTTCTCTTCTCCAGGCTGAACCCCGTCAACTCTCTTAACCTGTTCTCCCCTGGTCCTTCCTTTTGTGATTCCTGGTTATTTATTTGTTCTGCTCCCCTGCCAATGTCCCCACATTCCCCATTACAGAGAGGGGGGAGCAACAGAGCACCAAACCGGGGTTAAGCCCTGGGTGCTCCCCTGGGCTCTGAGCAAACTGAGAACGAGGATGCAGCTCGGGGGTGGATGGAGCTGATGTGATGCTCAGGGAAAGACAATCCAAAATATGCACTACTCAGGCATCTGCTGTGGGTGGAACCCAAACCCTGGGCAAATCCTGCCCGTGGCTTTCCCCTTCACCCCATCCAAAACGGAGTGGCCCCAGCACAAGCAGATGACAATGTCATGGGTGCCATGACGCAGAGCATCCATCCCAGTGAGCCCCACCATCTCCTGGCCAAGGGGCTGTCTCCAGCCAAGCAGCTCATCTCCCTCTGAAGCCAAAAGGGAACTCAGCGCTTTGTGAGCAACTGGGAACCGTCCCTCCCCTCAGCGGGAGCAGCGCTCGTCTCCTAAACCTGCTGGAAACACAGCACCGCTCCCCTGCTACAGCCAGGAGCCTCTTCAGCTCCTGAGCTGCTCATCCCGCTCTCACTCCTATTACTGGAAAGTTTTATAGCCACTCACTGTTTGCGATTAATCATTTTGTTTTAATTGCCGCTCCTTGGGCTGGCAGAGGCTCAGCAGGGATTTTTATGCCTCTTGGCTGCTTCCCTCAGGTACGTTCCAGGACTGACCGGCTGCGAAGCACCGAGCAGGAGCGGGTGCCCGAGTTCAGCGGGGTGTGGGTTTGGTCGGTGTCTGTGCCCCTCAATGTCGGCTGATGAGCAGCACCCCAATGGAACCCCAATGCAATAATGAGCTCCCCCAATAAAGGAGCCAGATTTGCAGGATCAGCAGCTCTCCCCAGGACCACTGGCTGCAGGGAGGGACTGGGGGGATCTGGGGATTCTCTGCACCTCCCCAGTGCTCCCCATGGACCCTGGCATCCTTCTGCCAAAAGCTGGAAGCAGGCAGAGGAGGGATGAGACACAGGAGGTGTTAAATATCCTCCAGTGGTGTTGCCCCCACACAATGGGAATGCAAAGCAAGCAGCAGCTTGGGTAGGGAAATAAGAATCACCCAGGGCAGGGCGGGATGTTCCTGCCCCTGCAAAGAAAGCAGCCTTGGGCTGTTCCCAGGCTGGAGCTGGTGACGGCTCCACATCCCTCTTTTGTGGGGAACGATGGCATTTGAAAATGTGATTTTCATTCAAACAATACTCAGGGTTTGGTCATCAGCTGGGAACCCAGCAGAGCTGGTGGCATCCCAAGGATGGCTCCACGTACTCCTCTTAGGGACTGCCTGGAGCTCTGCCGGGGGTGACACTGGCCGGCCACACGCGTGGCCCTCTGCCTGGCCCCATCCCACTGGGCAGAAAGGAGGCAGTAGGGCAGAGACCACTTTGGCCAGTGCCCTGATGAGCTCCAGCCCATGTAACCATGGCTTTGGGCATCCAGAAGGCAGAACAAGCATCCTCTGCTTTTCCTGCCTTTCCCAAACCTGTCCCATGCAGGAGATGAGCAGGGATGTCAGTCCCCTTTTTGAAGGCAGCTGGGACCCCTGCCCAGCTTGCCAGCTCTGCTGGACCAGCCCAGAGATGGGAGCAATGGAATTCCTCACCTTTCCCAGCCTCGGGAGCAAGGGGGGTCGGTGTCACAGCTCCCAGTGTCCCCACAGGTCACAGGCTTTGGGGATGAGGACACACCACGAGCCCAGAGCTCTGCTGCCGGGAGTGACTCTAAGGCCGCAGCAGCAAATCCAAGCAGAAAATATGTGAGAGTGGCAAACAGGCAGCAAATTTAAGTTTGCTGCAAGAGGTGACAGCATCTCCTCCATCCCAGCGAGGCTTCACCCTGCTCTAGTGGCCTCTCTCTCCCCAGGAGAGTTTTCATGGGCATTAAAATGATTTTGCCAGTGAAGCAGCTCTCTCCCTGGAGATTTTTCCCTGCAGTGTGAGGTTGGAGGGTTTTTCTCTGGCTTTACCTGAGCTCACCAGCCGTGTCCAGCACGTCCATGTCCCACATGGCCACCGCGTGTCCTTTGCTGCCGCAGGGAGAGCGCAGCAGCCCAGGACATTGCTGCAGGGGCTGCCTACACCTTGCCTGCACTTTTGTGCTGAATAATTGAAAGCTCAAGCAACAGCCACAAATATTTAATATCTTGTTCATCAAAAATTTAACCCTTGTTAAAGCCATCATTTTAGATGTCTGACAGGGCTGGAGGAAAAGCAGCGGGGAGGCACGGAGAGGGCAGAAAGGAGAGGATGCTCTGGCCAAAGGGAGCCATAAAGAATTGTGAATTAGGGGCTGACATAGTCCTGTGGGACGGGGAAAGGGTCTGCCCCAGTGATGGGGGTCTCCTTGGTGAGCATCAGGGGATCAAAAGGCATCTGAGTGTGGTGATGCCACCACCTCATGCTCACTCCTTCCATCTGCTCTGCTACAGCATCCCCTGCCCCAGGGAGGGTATTGTGATGAACTTAGCCACTTCAGTTAATTTTTCCTGTCTCAAAACCACCTCAGAGCCCTCCAGGACCCACCAGGGTGTTGGATGCTCCCAGGTGACACTGGTGGCCGGTGCCTGGGCTGGGTGCAACCTTTTCCAGTGCTGGCACGGCCGTTGCATGGGGCTGGGTGTGAAGGCAGCCCAGCTGCACACACTCAGCTCGCTTTTCTCCTCAGCTGCCAAGCAGGCAGTGGGGATGGCTTGGAGGCTCGGAGCCTCCACAGCCACCGGCAGCGATGGCAGAAAGAGATATAAAAGGCCGTCCTACTTAACAGAGTTTATATAAGGAGGCGTCTCCATGGCAGGATGGGAAAACAGACGGATATTGGAAGTGATGCTTGGAACACTGACTTTGCAGGGGCATCCCAGTTTGAAGGGCGAGGTGGCACCTGGAACCCTCTGTGGCACCCTGGGGTCCCAGCCACCCCCTGCTGCATCCCCACTGTGTCCCCTCCATGTTCCCACTGCAACAAGAACAGCCAAGGCGGGGGTCCCTGCAGATGAGCTGCCCTGCTGCTGGGGGTACACAGGTCAGCCAGCTCCTTTCCCTCCCACCTGCTCTCCCAGAGTCTTCTCATCTCTAATTAATATTCTCATTAATTAGTTTATTTAATGGCCTCTTTGAATTCAGCTCACACAGGGCTGTGACCAGTGAGTCACTCTCTGCTGCTGGATTCAGGGGGGTGCTGAGCAATGGTGCTGCACTTCTGGGGGGCAAGGGGAGGGGTTCCTTTGAGAGAAAGGGTGTGGGGGATGCTGTGGGTGGGCTCTCACCCCCAGCACCCTGCAAGGGGTCCAGGCCCTGCAGGAACCCCCCCGCCTGGCCCCTGGTGACCTGCTGGGCTGGAAGCGAGCCGGGAGCGAGCGGCACCTCCGCCAGTAGCGTGCGGGGCTGGCAGGTTCGCTCCCCTTATGGAAAGGCATGTTGGGAGCGGGATGGTGGATGTGTTTATCCCTGTCAGCCCTTGGCCAGTGGCAGGGAGCAAGATTAGGCAGTGAGAAGTGGCCACATGCTGCCAAGTTCCCCCGAGAGGTGTGTGTGGGGCACGGGGGGGGGGCCCATAGCGCAGAAATTAGTTGGGATGTGTGTGTGTGTGTGCTGGGGGGGGGGGAATTGTTTGCAGAGAGAAATTGAGGGATGGATGTTCTGTGTTGGCTGAGACCTGCCTTGGCAGGGTGGGTGCCTTCCCCTCCCTCCCAGGGACTTGATGCTCCTGGGTGGAGCACAGCTCCGCAACCGCAGAGGCTGCAAATTAAAGTGAAGAAAAGGAAAGAGAAATCCCCATAATCACAGGGCTCTGGAAGCAGAGGCTTTGGGAGATGCAGCAGATTTCCTCACAGCTTGGCTCCTCTGACAGCCAGCCATGGGTAGTGGCACCGTCCCAGCTCGGGGAAGGGGGAATAGTTAATGCTCAGAAGCTCTGGGAAAGGCAGCAACTGTTGAGAGGATGCCCTCAGAAGGGGGGTGGGTGCAGGTTTGAGGTGGCAGGCAGATCACAGAGCTCTGCTGGAGACCTGGCACGGAGCTGCTGTGAGTCCCGAGCACTGCCTTTGCTTGGGTGCAGGCTCTGTCCGTAAGGATGGGCTCTGCCAGCCATAAGGATGGGCTCTTCCAGCCCCTGGATTTTCCCCAAAGGGCTGTGGGGGATGCTTGGAAGTGCTTGGTCTAATTAAAAGCTGGCTGACGTGGCCAGCAGCTGCTGGTGGAAAAGCAGGTTAATGTCCTGGTGGCCTTGGGGCTGGCTGAGGCAAGGGGCCAGTGAGGGCAGCGGGCAGGCAGGGCTGCAGCAGCCCTTGTTCCCTCAGTCCCTCTGAGCCTGGTGTGAAAACCCAGCTGAGCCTGAGTGCTTATTCATTAGCAGAATTCATCATTATTATCAGGTGGCTCTCTCCTCCAGAAGCAGCATGGGTAAACCCCACCTTGCTCATCCTTCTCCCCTCCGTCCACAGGGCACCCACAGACCCTGCACCAAAAGCCTTTCTGTTCCTGCAGCTGTCTGTCTGCCTGCCTGCCCTTGTCTCTCTGTCCTTCTGCACCCATCTCTCTGCCCACTTCTGTCTGTCTTATGCCCAACCACATTTGTTAGTCACTGCTTTCCTCACAGCATCTATTTCTCCATCTCCTGCCCTCTGCCCCCATCTGTCTGCCCAGGTGCTGGTTTTTAATTTAAGGGGGTGTTTAGGGGACACTGTTTCCCTGCCCAAGTGCTCTCCTGAGCTTTCTCCAGGGTACCCTCACTGTCCTCAGTTGCCAGACAGAACCAGCAAATAACCCTCCTTTGGAAGCTCCCCAAAGGACTCGGTGATGGACTGCAGAGCCCATCTGCCCCCCCGGTGATCAGCTCAGCCCCATCCCAGCTCCTGGTGGCTGGAAAGTGTTTGGATGTTGATGAGCTGCTGGGGGAGATGCAGTTTGGTGGGGCTGGCCAGGCCTGGAGCCGCTGCCTTATGTGCAAATCTGTCTCCACTAAGCAGGGC
Organism: Nycticryphes semicollaris; assembly: GCA_013400055.1. Lineage (NCBI taxonomy): Eukaryota > Metazoa > Chordata > Aves > Charadriiformes > Rostratulidae > Nycticryphes > Nycticryphes semicollaris. Next base: position 52,819 of record VXBJ01003070.1, read on the forward strand.
CAAGAGCCACCAGGTCCTTGTCGCAGAGCCCATCACCGTGCCACTGGTCACCGTTCACTCTGCCTTGAGTGGAACCAGTCCCCAGGAGAGTTGGGACCCGTCAGCTGTCCCCAGAGTGAGTCACCCGAGCTCCTTCCCCTGTCAACCAGCAATAAACAGCCATTCCCCCTTAGAAGTTGCGTCCCAGTTTCTCTTGCTGTTTACAGTCGTCTACCTTCAAGGGTTTGCTTTGCTCCATTTTTTTTAATGTAATTTCACCAGCCATTAGCCCAGAATGCAGCTCAGCTCCTCTGTCACTTAACACTTTTTTTTATTTTATTTTATTTTAATTTTTTTTTCTTTTTTTTGTGCTAAACTTCATCTCGGAAACCGTGGAGCTGTTTCGGTAGCCAAGGCACCGAAGGCTCCATCCCCTGGCTGTTACCTGGCAGTGGTGGAGGGAGCATGGAGCTTGTGCATCACCAAACCAGCCTGGTTATGGTAAAACTGCTTAAAAAAAAATAAAAACCAAAAGAAAATAGCCATAATTGCAGCCTCGACCTGCTGGGGGTCTTGAGCTGCTGCTCCTCGGGCCTGGGGAATGGCCCTGCAGCTTTTTCACCTGCAGACTGGTGATTTTCTGGGTGTGGGGGGTTTAATTGGTTTCCATGCAGATTGTATTAGGAGGGAAAATTAAATGCTGAGGCACAGAAACACTTTCATTTCCCTTAAGGCTAATAATAGCACACGATGCTTTCAGTGGTGATTGCAGCCAACAGGCTGCCAGTGCCTCGTGGAGGGTGTGGGAAGGAGGGCAGTGAGGAGCTGGGGAAACTGAGGCACAGGAAACTTAATCTGGTTTAAGGGGGAGTTAGGAAAGGGCTTGTGCTGTCCTTAATGCCCACCTGTGTCACTGCTGTCTCCTGTGAGGCTGACGATGCCAAATGAAGGAGGACATTCCCTGATCTTGCCTGATGCCAGGTCACACGAGCTGATCCTGCTGATTATTTTATATTTTCTTATTGTCTTGCTGATAATTCTTTGGTGTGAGGGTGGTGAGAGCCTGGCCCATGTTGTCCAGAGAAGCTGTGGCTGCCTCATCCCTGGAAAGGTTCAAGGCTGGGCTGGACAGGACTTGGAGGAACCTGGTGTGGTGGGAGGTGTCCCTGCCCAGGGCAGGGGGGAAGGAACTTGGTGATCTTTAAGGTCCCTTCCAACTCTAACTGTTCTATGATTCTATGATTTTCCCAGGTCTGGGGGAAAACCCTGTGTCTGGTGGGAAATCTTGGGAGAAGGTGGGGTTCCTGCACCGCAGCACCATCCCTGGGTAGAAGTGCTCTCCCAAAGGCTTGCTGATACCTGGAGATGAGTCAAAAGAGATAGTTCAGAGTAATTGCTTTGGAAGGCTTGTTTCAGTCCCAGCTCCCCTAGGGGCTTGGACGTGGTGACAAGGAGCAGGCGGCTGGGGATGCGGGGCTGGGGTAAGCTGGGACACAGGCTCTGCGTCACGCTGGGTGCAGCTCCTCGGTCTGCAGTGACAGCCCCCACGAGCATCATCTCTGCAGCACTCCCAGAGCCAAATTAAAATAAATAAATAAATAAATCCCAAACCCCACTTGTCCCAAAGCCAGGCACTTTCTGCTGGAAGCCTCCAGCCTCCCCTGTCCCCCAGCCAGGTACAGGGGCTTTACCACTGTTTTCTCTCCATTCCTTATGAACTGATTAGCCACTCTGCTGCCTCCTTTTGCAAACAGATCATCTGTGATATCTAATGAACGACTCCGGCAATTAATTGCAGGGGTAAGTCCACTTCTAATTAGGAACGGATTTAGAGAACGAGCACTAGGAGAGCTCTTGGGCTGTTGGCTGCCTCTAGTTGAGCATGGGCTGGGAATTACTGTCTGTGGGGCTTTTTAATTCTTAATTGAGGAGCTGGTTAAGGCTGAGTTAGTTCAGTGGAGGAAGTGGGCTCCGTGTGAGGGGGAGTTGTGGAGCTGGAGATGTTGCTGTGGATTGTGTCTATGGTGTTAGACAAGGAGCAAGGCTGGGTCCAGCCAAGCTGGGAGTCCTTTTACTGCCAGAGGAGAAAGTGCAAAGGTGGCTGGGGGCTGTGGGGTGCCCGGCTGGGCAGGTCTGGCTCTGTTGTGGGGCTGGAGCAAGGGTGAGGCTTTTGGCAGCTGCTTTTCAGGCTCCCCAAATCTGCTTGAGTGTCTGCATTTTCCACTGTCTTATCAGTCTGGTGCCTGGGAGAGTAACAGGTCTGACCTTTTAAGATGTTTGGGTGCTCCAAAGCTGGGGTGCTGGTGGCCTGCCTGTCCCCTGGAGTGGCAGCTTCTCCTCCTCTGTACCTCATGCTGCCGCTGCTGGATCACCCGAACAAATCCCAGGGAAGCTCCTTGCTGCATCCTTCTCCCTCCCTGCTCCCTGGCTGCTCTTGAGCCGCAGCTTTGGAGCCCGTCCTCAGCAGAGGTAATACTGGAGCCAGCCCCCACTGGCTATGGTGGGCTACAATGCTGTGCCCAGGGCTGCTCTCCTTTGCTGGGGACTCCTGATGACCCATGTCATACGGGTGCAGGGGGATGGGGCACTTGTCCTTGCCCTTGTGGGTCTCCTGTGCTTGGAGCAAAACCAAGCCAGTCCCCTGCTTGGAGGCAATGGGTGCCAGGGATGATGCTTGTCCTCTGAGGGCAGTCAGTTCAGAGCAGATGATGCTAAGAGACAGCTGGGAAAAACAAAAAATAAAAACACAAAACCAAAATGTCCCCAAACAAACACCCCAGAGGAGAAACAGCCAGAGAGTGGGCAAGTTTCCGTTAGCGCTGCAGAATGATCGGTCACTGGAAAATCTTAGTGGGGAGCAAGAGGGAAGGAACCAGCTTCTGCTTTCTGATAGTGGTTCCTGCCATGGTCCCAGAGCAGAGGGTGTGTGAGGGAGCGAGTTAGTCATCGTGGGCAGATGGTGCTGCTTCCACGGGCCCCTCCAGCCGCTGCTGAGCCCTTTCCCTTTAAAGGCATTGCCTGAATTATGCTACCGGCAAAACTGTCCTTCCCCTGGCTCCAGTTGCCCAAGGCTGCAGTGCTGTTCCTCAGCTGATAACAAATGACAAAAAGCATCTGATCTGTCCAAAAAGCTGGACACTGATCTCCTGGGCTGCCGGAGGGAGTCAGCTCGGTCCTGCAGTGGCTTTATCTCCTCTTGGTTTGCTCTAGGATTTGGGTTGAAAACCGCATTCCAGGTCCCCTGGGCAGGTCATCTGGGGCAGGAAAAGGCTGGGGCTGTGGGCAGGGATGAAAGCAAGATGAATGGGAGGAAGATTCGTCAGAGGGGGGTCAGAACAAAGAATAAGTCATGGGGCTGTGAGTCCAGCGGGGCTGGAGGGCTTCGAGCCTTCCCAGACCCTCCTCGGTGGCACATGGGCTTCTATGCCTTCTCCCTGCTGCAGACACCTCCTTGTCTGGTTCCTCCTGCAGCTGGATTTACACAGGGAGAGCTGAGCCCACGCCTGAAACTGAGGTGGACCCAAGGGACTGCATCAGTCCTTTCCCTCCTCCCTGCTCCGCTCGCAGTGTTGCCCACAGCTAATGACTGGAAAGAGAGTCTATTCTTCAGCCCCGATGCCTGGGTGATGGTATCTGCAGCCAATTTCCAGCTCGGCAGAGCAGAACAGTTTCTGTTGAGCTCAGTAAAGAGCTCAAAGGCTACGCTCCTCAAAGGTTACGCTCCCGTGCAGACAATTGCAGGCACTTGGCTCACGTCTTCCTCTGCAAACCATGGGCTAAATGTATTTACAAATATGCGCATAAAGCTCCCCGGCTGCCAGACCACACAGCACACAGCCCTGGCAAGTGCTGCACCGGTCAGCCGAGCACACCAGCATCCCGGCCACCACCTGGCCTGGATGGAAGCACCCTTAAATATAAATATGCAGCATCCCAGTCCCGGGGAGGATGCAGCTTCATCCTTTGTCCTGTCTGCCGCAATATCCCCTCGGCTGGGATGCAGCTGTCTGCTCCCTCAGGGGAGGGATGCTCGGTCACGCTCCTGCCTGCACACCCTGTTGGCTTCCCTACCCAAAGCTAGCACTGGTTTTGGATGGATATTTTTGTGTTTTTGTGCTGGGAGCTCTGCTCTAGGCAAATACATACACATCCTTCGTGTGTGAGATGTGTCATGCATGACCCGGGTTCAGTGTGAGCTGCCGGGGACACTGCTGGCTGGTGAGGCCAGCCCAGCCCTTGGTCCCCGTTAGCTAATTGCTCCTCAGGACCCTGGGATGTGCCAGCCTTTGGGCCTCCCAGCATCACTCAGGGTGCTTCATCACTGCCCGTCATGTCCTACATGGAGCAAACTGGGGCTGGCAGAGGGGGAAAAAAGGGGAAGGAAGGAAACATATTGGTGCCACTGGAAATTAAGAGCAGGTTCACACGTCACAGCTGAGGAGCGGATCAGCCGTCTCAGCAGTCAGTGGGGAAATAAGTTGCTGGCGTCACCGCTGATGTGAGACACATGCACGTCTTGCAGAGAGATACATTTGTGCCATATTTGCAGCACAAGCTATTCCAGCTCGTGTACTGGTATGAGGGGCTGCAGCGCTGTTTGTGGGCATTTGGGATTTGTGGTGATTCCACTGCACCCTGCCCTTTGTACCGAGGTGGCTGCCTTTGCAGGGTCTCGCACTCAGCAGGAAGAGCTGGTGGCCAGGAGCACACCAGCGTGGTGTTGGAGGTTGGGTCTGGTTTGGGGGGAGCAGAGCCTTCGGCATCCTCATGGCTTTGGGGACCCCGGTGTTACAGCTGGGGTGCCACCCCCAACCCCGAGTGTCTGGGGATGGAGCTCTGCATCAGGTGGGAACGGCTGGTCAGGATCCAGGAGAAGCATTTAGAGCGTGACCATCGCCAGTGCCATGTGTGAGGACAGTGCCTTAAATGACAGGTGGGTGGGAGGCCACTGTCACCTCTCCAAAGGAGGCAGGGATCTGTATTTCCAAGTCTGGTGTCTGGATGCCGAGCCAGGCCTTCATGTCTGCAGGGCTGTTGGGACCAGTTCTACTCTCAGCTTGATGGAGATGCAGGAGATGGCCAGGGAAGGTGTCCTCGCCCGTACAGTGGCTGTCACCCAAATATCCAGCCCCCCCAGCATGCCCCGTAGGGTGTCCCCTGCCTTGGCTGCTTTCCATTTAATCTCCATCCTTTCACTCAGTGCATTGGAGATGGTCACGGCTCCAGCCAGCCCTGGCCTTGTTGCTGGCTCTCCTTTCTTCAGCGATCTGCAGATGCTGTGAGCTTCATCTCTCCCTGTCATGACTCATTTCTTTCTCACTGAGGTTTTAATTTTTAAAGAGGTGCTCTTAGGCGCAGAGGTTTTAATACCTGCAGAGGCTCCCAGCAGGTGCCATCGAGCTGTTCCAATCAGTGTGGATAGGGGTATGGGAGGAGAGATGGGTGGTGACCTGAGCAGCACTCCAGTGGCACCCAGGACCGTGCTGGGACAGATACATGGCAGATGGAGGCCACGCTTGGAGCTGGAAAGAGGGTTCCCACGCTGCCTGCGGGATTGTCCCTCTGCTCAGCCTGTGGAGGAGGGAAGCAGAGAGGACAGGGATGTTCCTGCTGCTGCAGAATGCCTGGGATGGCTGGGAAGCACTAAACTGACAGCTGCAGGGGAAAGAGAAAACATTTTGGCCTCGGGAAGATTCCCCTGCTCCTACCACACATGGCGGTTTCTGATAAGCCACAGCCTCCCATGCAGGCTTCTGTCAGCCCCAGGGACGGAGAGGTTTGTGGAGGGTGGGGAATGGTTCCAGCTGCACCAACGGCCTTGACCTCCCTCGGCTCCAGCTCCGTTGATGCTTTTCTGGGGAGGAGATGAAGCTGCCTCCGGGCAACCGTTTGCTCTCTCAGCTGGGGAGAGAGTGGGTTTGCTGAGGGTGGCATTGGCTGGAGAGCGTGTTCCCTGCTCCCTTCTCTTGGTGATTCTGCCCCTCTGCTCTTGTGAGGACCCATCCCCCACCTCCCCCACAGTGTTGCCTCCAACTCTGGGGGCACTAACATCAGAAGGACATGGGACTGTTGGAGTGGGGCCAGCTGAGGCCATGAAGATGCTCTGAGGGCTGGAGTCCCTCTGCTGTGAGGACAGGTTGAGAGAGTTGGGGGGTTCATCCTGGAGAAGAGAAGGCTCTGGGGAGACCTCAGAGACCCTTCCAGTCCCTAAATGGGCTCCAGGAAATAGGAAGGGACTCTTGATGAGGGAGAGGAGCCAAAGGAGGACAGGGATGGGTTTGACACTGAAAGAGGGAAGATTGAGATGAGATCTCAGAAGGAACTTGTTTGGTGTGAGGGTGGTGAGAGCCTGGCCCAGGTTGCCCAGAGAAGCTGTGGCTGCCCCATCCCTGGAGGGGTTCAAGGGCAGGTTGGAGGGGGCTTGGAGCAACCTGGTGTGGTGGGAGGTGTCCCTGCCCTAGGCAGGGGGTGACACTGTAGGGACTTTAAGCTCCTTTCCAATCTGAAACATTCTGTGATTCCCACCAGGGTGAGGAGGGGCAGATGGGCAGGAAGTGATGGAGGGGGTGAAGTGCAGTGAGCCCAAGCACCTGGGCCTGTTTGCTCCTCTTTGGCCAGCAGAGCCGCTGTTTGGATAGCAATAAGAGGGATTTACCCAATTTGTGTTTGCTCTGCTCTGTTGGCTTTGTGAACCTCTGGCTGCGAGGTGCAGTGGGGTTGTCCCATTCCCCAGCCTCTTCTGCACCACGATCCCGCCCACTGGATACGGGGAGAAAAGTTTGTGGGGTGCAGAGTGCCTGCATGACTTGGATGGTCACCCCTTTCCCACAGCCCCAGTGTGGAGGTAGGTTGTGCCCAAGCCCCCAGACCCACACCCGCAGCAGAGACCCGTTCACAGGGGAAGCAGGACCCCACACGACACTCAGGCCGTAAGGCATGTCCCCAGCTGGGAGACGGCAGGGACCATTTGCAGCCCTACCTGTGGGTTATCTTGGGGTTTTCCCAGTAAATATTTGCACTCTGTGTTTCCCGAGGGATTGGCGGTGCCTGTTTCGGACCCGGCGTGCTGCCCACAGCACCCGGCAGAGGTAGGGCACCATCCCCAAGTCACATTTGCAAACCCAGCCCTGCCCATCCCCAGCACCCAGGGACCCTCCAGAGCTGTTTCGGCCGTGGGTGTGGGCATGTGCTCCTCGAGAAAAGTTTCTCCTCCGTTTATGTGATTAATTCCTCCCTCCCACCATGGACGCCCGCAATCGCATCTATATCCGTGGCTCCCCACTCCTCCTCGGCTGTAAAATATTTATAACCCCCTACATTAGGGCTCTTCTTCTTTCTCCTCGCCTTTTTTTCTTCTTTTATGCCTTCCACCCGGGCTCCCCAGCTCTTCTGAGCCACGCCGCACCAGGAACTGCTTCATTTTAATATAACTCAGCGAGCGGAGAAGCTGTGAGGAATAATTTAGATTTTGCTCAGGGAATGCAACGCTTTTTTTAATTGCAGTCATCTGCAGCGTCTTAGCAATGTATTATTGATGGTTATTATTCAAATAAAACAGTCGCTTCTTTTTTTGTTTTCCTGTGGACGCAGTTGCCAGCGTTTATGGGATTTTCTCTTCTCCCTCTTTCTCCGCTTCGGGAAGAGGTCACCTTTCCATCTTTTTCAACCCGGTGGGTGTTTGCAGGGGCTGAGCTCACCCCAGCTTTGCCCTGTGGCATCCACACTGGCAAAATACCAGCGATGCCTCTTAATTATATTGCCCAGAGGCCCAAGAAGGCCTGGGTTAGGGGAGGCTTAGCTTTTTTGGCAATAGTTCACTGGAGCCTGGCTTGGTGCAGTGAAGCACAGGGGAGCAGAGGGGGTGACTATCTGCGGGCTCGGGGTGACTTTACTGGGCAATGCCAGCCCTGCCCGGGCTCCACATGTGGCACAGTGACCTGTGGCTGCTCTCCCTGGGCTTTCACTCGTGCTTTGGGCTCCAAAAGTAGGTTTTTGGGAGCAGCTGGGCTGGAGAGAAGTACCTTCCTCTTGGTGGGCTGCTCCTGACCCTATGGCATTACAGAAGGGCAGCAAGAGGACATGGAATGGCCTGTCCTGGTCCCCAGAACAGGACTGGCTGGGGTTAAACCTGCCTTTGCTCTGCTGTCCCCGTCCCTGCTATGTCCCGGTACCCCACATGGGCTGTGCAGCATCTCCATACTGGGTACCACAGTCCCCAGGCTGGGACCAACAGCATGCCCAACTCCGGGGAAGAAGCCTCTGGCACCAACCAGCCTGACTTTTTCTCCCATTTCTGGAAGGAAGGCACCAAAGTAGGACTCCAGAGCCTGGGTGCTCCTCCGCCTCCCCAGCTCCAGGACTGACAGCTTGCGAGTGATGGGAGAGCAGTTCTCCCGCGCTGTCACTTCTCTCTCCTCCCTTTCAGCACTACCCACCGCGTTGTCACTCCCGGCAGCAGGGACTTTCCTCAGTCCCACTAAGGTCCCAGAGGTGTTACCGTGATGCAAACACCGAGTACAAGGTTTCTCCTTGATGTGAGGAACAAAACGAGGTCGGAACTGGAAGGAAAAATGTTCATTTTGAGATGGAGCTGAGGATCTTGCTATTTCCCTCTGACTCCCTCAGGAGGGGACTATGGGGTCCCTGAAATCTCAAGGTGGGGTGCATTTGCATCACCCTAACCACAGGGTGCCCTGGTGGGGTGCTCCATGGTGAAGGAAGGAGCTCTGATGTGCCAGTAGCCCCGGTGAGGCTCAATGGCATCCCTGACAGCACGGTATCCCCCCTCCCCCTGCCCACAGATGCTCGGGAAGAAGCATCTCAGAGGCTCTTGCTCAGCTGTTGCAAATATTAGGGGTTTAATAACAAGTACTAATAGGTTTAGAGCCTGTGGTGGCTCCAGCTCTAAATGGGAACGTGTAGGGGTGGGGACAGGAAAAGCGCCGTCACTCACAGGGCTCCCAGGGAAAACACAGTGTGTCTGTCAGCTCACAGGCAGTTCTGTGACGAATTCCTTAGGTGAGTGAACAATTTTGTCTCCTAATTACATTCATAAAGCAAAACTGGGCCCAAATCCCTCCTGTTCTGTTTTCCTTTTTATTTCCAGCTCCTGTCCCTCAATAAAGTAGCTGCTTAATTAGAAATTAACAGGCCTGTTAGAGTAATTGAGAGCAGGAACGGTCTAGGAGAGGGTTATTAGCAATAACATGGCAGGGCAGCTCTGGGATAATTTTTTTTCTGGGACTGCAAAGCCATGGGGAGCTGCCCCGGGGCAAGGGAAAGCCCAGAACCCAGTAAGGCAAAGCAGGGAGAAGGGGGAGAAGGGAACTGGTGTGGCCACGATGGGACCCTTCTCACGGGGAACACCCAGGCTGCGCTCCCTGCTCTGGGTGACCTGCAAACAGGCATCTGTGGGTGCTGAAGGTGAAGAGAGAGAAAAGAAGAAGGAGAAACAGAAGAAACAAAACCCCAAGCCCCAAACAAAACACCCAAACTTCTTTTGCACTGGCCCCACACGGCTGCGGGCATCACCTGGGAGCATCTCAGCCAGCCCTGCCTCCCTGCTGGGACCCTGCATGCTCCCCAGCCCTGTCCCACGGGAGGGGGACCTCAGAGCAGCAAGACCCCCCCGTCATCCCCTGCCATTTCCAACAAAGCCTCTCCTGCTGCAGCCATGGGGGGGTTGTTATTTATCCCTGAGCACGGAAAGTCGAATCGCTGGCGCTCTCCCTCCCTATATTTAGCCCTTGAATGGAGAGAGATTTTACAGACGCCCGGCTCTGCCTGGTGCTTAAGAGTCAGTCAGTGTTTCCATTAGAAACCCTGGGGGTCCAATCCTGCTCTCTGCTCCCCGGCACCATGACAAAAATCTTCCCAGTCGATTCCAGCGCGGCGGCGCTGGATTTATACCCGTGGGGATGAGATCAGGATCTGGCCCTGGGTTTTGATGGGTTTGTAACTTGGCTGATACAACTTGGCTGATTCAATTCATTTCGGGCTTAAACTCCACCTACAAGTTCCCAGCCTGGGAGACATTAAAGGCAAATTATTGCAAAGTTTCATACTGGTTTTAAAGGGAAATCATCAGTTAAGCCTGGTTTTTACAGAAGAGCCTAGTGAACTGATCTTTTCTATTTTGGGGTTATTTATTTTATGTTGCTGCTGGTCTCTTTTATGCCAGACACTGCTCAGGCCAGGGATGGCTGTCTGCTTACAGAGCAGCTGGCAGAAAAGCATTTGGAAAAGAAAAGAGGTACCAAACTATGGGTAACAGCTGAGGGTCCCATCCCAGCGGGGGTCTCTTCAGGGTTTAGGTCCCTGATTGTGGGCTCTGATGCTGCTGGATGCCGTGGGAGTCTTTGCTCCTTTGCTGAAGCAGCTGAAAGATGCTCCCCGGGGTGAGGATGGGGCTCCTGCTCCTCTCCTGGCACTGCCAGGAGTGTCAAGGGCCAAGTGTGGGCAAAGAAGAGACATGAGTGAGGACCACCGCTCCTTCCCGTGGCCGGAGCTCGGAGCATGGTCTCTCCTGGCTGCATCCCAGCCCTAAAAGCTGACGTGGTCCCTGCAGCCATGGGGCTGGCCCCGCACACGTGGCCAGAGCTGGTCCTGGGCAAACATAAGGGAAGGAATGAATATCCAGCCATCACCCAAGGCAAGCAAGGGGGACAAGGGCATGAGCACAAAGCAGTGGGGTGGCCCCGCAGAGAATTGCCAGTGGGATCCAGCGTCTCCCTCAGAGCTTGCCTGTGAGTGCCTGCCAAGAGCCAAATGAGAAGCAGCCTGTCCCCACTGCCACCCTAGTGGCTGCAGCAGCCAGAGCCCCGGCTAGTCCTTGGGAGGTCCCTTCCTGCATCTCGGGGTTGGCAGTGTGGGAGACAAGAGGGGAGATATGCTGGCTCAAGGCTCCCTCCTCTTCTGGGGCACAGGAGTGCAGAGCATCATCACCTGTGTCCCCCTGCCCAACAGAGCAGTGTAGGGAGACCTCTGTCACCTCTCCTGGAGTGTCCCACCAGCAAGAGGGGGAGAGGAGGTGGCCCTGAGACCAACGGGATGGAGCAGAAGGGGTGGCACCAAATGGCAGAGCAGAGGCACGATCCTGGGAAGCGGGGACACATGAAGGCATCTTCAGGGTAGGTTTTAGATCAAAATACCCCAAAATACTCCATGAAGGAGCTTTTCACTTGCTCTGCCCCACATGCTGCGGGGTGTGGGGATGCATTGGTGGGAGCAGGGTCTGGCTGCTTGCTTGGAGGCAGCAATCCCACTCCCGCTCCCTCTCCCGCCAGGCTTTTGACTTTTCCTCCATGTGCTTTTCCTTAAATGTAAAATAGAAGGGGCTTTTCAGCCTCAGTGTTTATGGTTGCTCTCGCTGTAATGGAAACACACCAGGCAGGAGCTGCTAAGTACCAGCTCTGTAATTGCAGGCTGCCACTGGATGGGAAGCACGTTTTTCAAAAGGATTTTGGCTAGTTCCTTCAACGGCAAGTGCCCGGGCTGTAAAATCTGCCTTTCTCCATTTCAGCCCAAATCCAAGGAGGCTGCAAATTCTCGGTATTTCTGAGAGCCGAATTGCCCTGTTAACAACAGGTTCCCTGAGGCAGGAAAGCTGATTTCCTTTCAGGAGTCCAAATCCAGATGGTCAGAGATTCCTTCCAAGCTCCAAAAACCTGTTTTAAGAGGCCATTATGTCTCAATAGCCCTTTTGCATCCCAGCCCACTGGAAGCACTGTCTGCCCTCTGTACCATCACCTATTTTTCAAGCTGCTTGGCAGTCGCCTGGACCCAATGTGGTGGGAGAGGAGGCACCAGCTAAAAGCTGCCTGTTTATTCCCATTTTCTGTAGCGGGCAAGCCATGGAGCCCAGAAATGGAAGAAGCCCAAGCTTGCTTTGTGAGATGTGAGGTTTGCTCGTGTCACAAGAGTCTCCAGCCTTGGAGTATTTTTTACATTAAGAAGGAGTAATTCCATCTAATTCCCCAGGAAAATGCCAGCCACTGAAGAAGAGCAAGGAGTTACCAGCCCAGGCCCTTTTCCTCCTCTCTGCTGGGAAACAGAAGAGCAGGTTGATGCCTTCTGTGCTGCAAACGACTGAAAGGACACGGAGATTTCAGTACATCCAACACCAGCAGCTCTAAAGTCATTCTGTTGACTTCAAATAACCACCTGTGAACCAAAGCTGCACTGCCACCAGCTCAGCTCCCCTCCCCGAGATCCAAGGGGAGGTGATTTTACCCCCACGAGATTTGGGTAGCGGCTCTGCAAAGCCCGGGGAGAAATTTCCCCGGCAAAGAGCCCAAAATTTTTGCTCAGGGCTCCACGTCAGGACTTGGCTCTCCTTGGCAAAACCCACCTCCTCCAGCACCACTAGTTGCCCTGGGACTGTTCAGGAATGTGAAATTATTGAGATGCAGGCCCTCAAGGGGAGGGGGGAAAAACCCACAATAAAAACCAAACAAAAAAAAAAACCCAAACAAACAAACCAAAAAACGTTACAGGCACTTAATTAGGGCTTGTGCATGCACAGATGTTCCACTGGTTTGACTTGAACCGGGTTGCATGCCCAAACGTGGGGATACAGCCAGGATTAAGGCTGATTTAAGGTTGCCTACACCCGGCGTCGCTGCACCGATGCCACGCTGTGCTTTGGGTGCAACCGCAGCCTTTCCCACACTTCAGGCACGTTTCCATGAGGATTTTTCTCCCATTTTGGTTCTAAAAAAGGGTGAGGGTTGGCTCTGGCCAGGCAAAAGGGCACTTATTTTCGCTCAACCCTCTGCAGCTCAGCGAGAGCGTGTCCCCCTCCCAGGTGATGGTGTCACCTGAGGGGGCAGGTGCTCTCAGAGGATGCCCCACGGTTTGCAGGGCTGGGCACACACCAACGGGCACACGCCAGCCCCTGGTGATCAACCACAGCGCCCGTGAGGAACCCCAAAACCACAGTGCCCAGGAGGAACCCCAAAACCACAGTGCATCTGTGAGGAACCCCAATTTTGCCATGGTTCATGGTGCTCTGGAGACCTGTGGGGAGGGCTTTAGGCATGAGGATCCCCCCACTTCTTGGGGTACCCACGCTGCCCTGGGTTGGGGTCCTTGCTGCTTGGGGGTACAAGCACCTCACTGCCGTGGGGAGGGTCCCACACTGGCTGAGGGGTTCATGCCCTGCCCAAGGGTGTCTCCATACTGCCTAGGGGTGCTCACAGTGCCCTGACTTGGGGGTCACTATGCTGAGGGGAGCGCTTCCATGCTGTTGATGGGTGCATGAATGGTCCTGCTTGAGGGGGGCCCATACTGTCTGGGGATCCACACACAGGATCCTGTCCAGGGGGTCCCCACACTGCTTGGGGGTACACAGTGCTTCCAGGGGGGAATACATGCGAGCCAGAGTGGTGCTGGGGGGGTCCCAACACTGCCCAGGGCTCCTTGCACTGCCTTGACCGGGGGATCCCCGCGCTGTCGGGGGGGTGCTCGCATCACACTG
>VXBJ01003070.1:82099-96292 GCA_013400055.1 Nycticryphes semicollaris
GGTGGGCTGTGCAACCCACCAGGTGGTTTGTTTGTTGGCTGGGGTTTATTTTTGCCCCGTGGTGTCAAACAAGCTCCGCTTCCCCTGCCTCAGTTTCCCTTGCTGTGAACGAGGGGGCTTGGGTTGTTTTGTTGTTTGGTTGGGTTGGGTTTTTTTGCTGGTTGGTGTTGGTTTTTTCTTCCCTAATTATTATTGCTGCTATTTTGGTTTTTGCACGGGCTTTTTCTCTCCACCAAGGGAGCGGGAGGAAGCAGCTCATCGAGGTTAGTGCTATGTTCACCCAGATGCCTCCTTGGGTCTCGGGGCGCTGCGGGGCTGCCATGCTGCCCGGGGGTGCCCCGCAGCGCCCCGAGACCCAAGGGTTTAACCTCTCCTGGCTTCCAGAAAAAGCAGATGCTTCTCCCAGCCTCTGCTGGGAGGAAGTGACGGGACCTATTTTAAGCCCCCGGGGATCTTCAGGGGAGGAATCCCCTGTCCCTGTGTAATAGTGCTAAAAATATCGTGGCTGTACCCATGCGTCCTGGGCGATAGCTCTCTTGTTCTCTGGGTGGTGTTTGGCTTGTGTGACTCCCTCGTGCTCTGTAGGTCGGGTTTTTGCCTGCTGGTTTTTATTTTCTTTAAAGCTGAGCTGTTCCTCCAGCTCCTGAGTTAGGATGTTGAAAGGTGGGAGTCGGGACTGCCAGGCTGGGAAGGGGCTCAGGTGTGTCGCTGCCTCAGTTTCCCCATCTCCCCAGGTTGGAGGGATGTGAAGGGAGGGATTCCCACTGGAGAGCACCCGTGCTTGGTGCTCACGGGCTGCCCCATCCCATGGGGCAGGAGTGATGGGTATGGCTGAATGCACTGGGGCTGAACTCCCCGGAGCATCCCTGCCTCTCCTTTTGCTCCCCCAGCATAATACTGGGCTGGCATTGGGAGCTGTGGATGAGCTGGGCCAGGCTCAGCTCTGCCTGAGCTCCTGCCAAAGTGCCAGTGTCCCCTGGCCATGCCTCTGCCCCGGGAACTGCTCCTGAGGTCTCTGGAAAGCAGAGAGCACCCATCCCTGGGGACAGGACTCGCAGTTTCCCCCCCCTAATCTTGCTTTCTGCCCGACTTGCAGGTTTTAATCCTGCCCTCGTGGCCCATGGGCTCTCCTCTGGCAACCTGGCTGGCACAGATGGCTGCTCTCAGCCACGTTCCATGCATCAGCACTTCTGCTCTGCAGGGGCTAGTTGGGAGACCTCCAGATTCCTGGCATCCGTGTGCCAGGCGGTAGCTGGGCAAAGCCATACGGGGACAGAGTGTCTGCCTGGGGATGGGATCCCCAGGTCCCCATGGGATTGTCAGGGGGTCTTATTCCTCCTGCTGTGGGGTGCTGAGGCTGATGAGGGTCCAGGCGTGCTGTGAACTGGGAGGATCCGGGTCAGTCTGAGCACAGGGTGTTGGGGTGCTTGATGTGCATCCTGGGGGTGCTGCAGCCGGGGATGCAAGAGGCGTTTGGGANGAGTAAAGAATTGCCCAGTACGTGCCAGCTGATATCTTATTGCCTGTTGATGGGGTCCAGTGAGTGCTGGGGTTCAGGAGGAACCTGTTTCCCAATACCCAGTGGGAGGAAGAAGGGGTGGATGAAGCCTCACACCGGGGGTTCAGCACAACTCCTGGGTCCAGCACCCCAGGACTCTGCAACGTGCCGGGCACTGGCCACCTCTGCCTCGAGGAGGTGCCTGGTGCTGGCAGAGGGAGGTGGCTAGAGGGAGGGGGATGCTGTGCCCCTCCAAAGGCTGAAGGCAACAGGTATTTGCTGGTGCAGAAGAGGCTGGAGTTTGCCTTGTGCATATTTCTGCATTCCTCCACCGGCTGTGCTACCTTGTAAAGCACAAAAGAATAATGAGAGGAGCTGGGGTGATTTAGTGCAGGCGCCGGGAGAGAAATACCAAGGCCTTAGATGGAAACATTCCCCTTGACAGCTCGCCNGGGTGCTTGATGTGCATCCTGGGGGTGCTGCAGCCGGGGATGCAAGAGGCGTTTGGGAAGTGGAGTCCCAGACCTGCTTTTATTCCTTATTTATCAAGTCCTGCCCCCTGAGATCAAGTCAGCTGAATCCCAAACCTTTCCCTACGGTGCTTTGGACGTGTTCTTTTGCACTAGGCTATAAAACTGCGCTAAGGTAAGCCCAGGAGTGGGTTTGTGGTGGTGAAATGTGGTTNCTGCAACGTGCCGGGCACTGGCCACCTCTGCCTCGAGGAGGTGCCTGGTGCTGGCAGAGGGAGGTGGCTAGAGGGAGGGGGATGCTGTGCCCCTCCAAAGGCTGAAGGCAACAGGTATTTGCTGGTGCAGAAGAGGCTGGAGTTTGCCTTGTGCATATTTCTGCATTCCTCCACCGGCTGTGCTACCTTGTAAAGCACAAAAGAATAATGAGAGGAGCTGGGGTGATTTAGTGCAGGCGCCGGGAGAGAAATACCAAGGCCTTAGATGGAAACATTCCCCTTGACAGCTCGCCTGGAGTCTCCCTCCTTTTCCTTTTTTTTTTTTTTTTCTTTTTTTTTTTTTTCCTTTCCTCCTTCTCCCCCTCACCCCCCGTTGAAATTCCTGGGCTGCTGCACCCTTCGGCAACGGGAAGCCCAGGGGCGAGGGCAGATTCCTGAGCCCCCGGAGCCTCTGGCAGCTGTGCCGGTGGTTTTTGGCTTTTGCACGTGGATGTGTTATGCCAGGGCTCGGGCAGAGGGAGCCAGGAGCTGCCCTGGGCTCGGGGCAGCAGGTTTTGGGGAACCACGTCATGGACGGCTGCATCCACGCTTGTTCCACGCCTCCGCAGCGTACCCAGTGCTCTCCTGCCTCCAGCCTCTTCCCTGCCTTTCGCAAGAGCTAATTGCTGCCTTGGGCATGCAAAAAAAAAAAAAAATCCCAAAAACCCCAACAGTTTTCCTACCTTCATTAACAGGAGGCAAAATGCTTGCACAAAAAAAACCATGGCAGCCGTTATTAGTGGGCTGATGGCGGCTGCTCGCCTTCCCCGGGTGTAGTGGCCTGCAAAGGGACATGCATTTTTGGAGAAGGTCACCTCCCCCTGCCTTTCATGTAACCTCAGCCCCTGGCGTGTGGCTCAGAGCTGCCATCCTTCCCTTTGGTCCCCACAGCCCAGTGGGAGGAAGAAGAGGAGGAGGAGGCTGGTGTGATACCGCAGCTCGGGGTGGGATTGATGCTCTGGTCTCTTCCCCATCCACGTGCTGGTGTTGGTGCGTTGTGCGTGTCCACCCCCGCCGGCGTGGGGACGAGTGTGCGAAACCACCCATGAGGGGTGACTGCTCATTTGGGGACATCAGCCTTGACCTATGCCCTTTGCAGGTGGCAGCCCTGGGCGCGTGAGCTGGCGGTGGCCCTGCACGCCGTGCTGCGCCCTTGGCAGCACCCAAGCGAGCGCTCGTCCCGCTCCCGGCACCGGGGAAGCGTGTGCCTCGGTGGAGATGTGTGGGCAGAAATACTACGGGCTCTGCCGCCTGTGGGCTGCTGCGATTCATGCTCCGGCGGCAGGGGAAGGCGGGGAGCCGGTGGCGGTGACATCTCGGGGCCAGCAGCTCCTTCCCGTGCCTCCGGCAACGGCCTGTCACTCCGAGGCAGGCGGCCACGAGTGACAGCGTGACACGTTGCCTACGGTAACCGGGTGTTTTGTGTGTGTGTGTGTGTGCGCGTGTGTGTGTCTGTCTGTGCGTGTGTGTCCCCACCCTCACGTCACCTCCGGCGTCCCAGCTCGCAGACGGTGACGGTGCGGAGGAGTCGGCACCGCGTGGGAGTCGGGGGGGAATTTTAACTCGCTGCTTTGTGGAGCTGCTGCTTCTCCCCACGGGGACGGCGCTTAAGAGGGACAGATCCTGCTAGGAGAAAGATGCTGCTGCTGCTGCTTTTCCCAGGGTAGGGGGCTGGCCATGGGGGGCTGAGGGGTGTTAGTGTTGGAGAAGCCCTGAGCTCCTCCTGACCCCACAGCAAACTTCCACTGGAGTTGGTGTTCCCGGGTGGGCTGCACCCTCAGCTCTGCCCTGGGGACCAGGTCACTTCTGCACCGTGACTCGGTTTCCCTTGGCACGGTGTTGCTGCCACCAGGGCTGGGTGAGGCCCCAGCGTTTCCTGGGTGCTTTGCTGGCTCCTTTTCCACCTGCAGTGCCCTGGGGTGGGGGGGACACACACAGGACATGCATTTAGTCCCCCCACTCTTGCACGATGAAGGCTGGGAGCTTCTTCCCCATCCTCATTGCAAGGGAAATGAGAGTCGTTGGGGTCTCCCTCCTCTCACGGTTTTGGTTCTTGTGTTGACCTGTCGGTGGTGTGCAGCACCCTGGGGTGCAGCAGCTGTGGGGTGGGTGTTGCTGGGGGGTTTCCCACTGGCCAGGTGCTGGGGTGGTCCCACCAGGGAGGGAAATGCCACTGTTGGTCCCTCCTCTCCCCTGGGGCGCTGCGCAGCGACAACGCTGGGGCGAAGGAAGCGGATACCACGGTGGGAGGAGGCACCGGTGAGGAGGTAATGTCCGTGGGTGACACAGATGTCTGCCCAGGGGAGCCCCCACTGGGGACAATGTCTGCTCTGGGCACCCAGGGAAGGAGTGAGGAGAGGTGGATGCTGGTGTTAGCAGAAGAGGGACAGATCCTGCTCCCTCACTGCTGGTGCAGGGTGCCGTGAGTGGAGCATGTGGCTGGAGAAGTCTGTTGGGGTTGTTTTAAGCTGATCTTCTTCAACCTTCCCCTGCTCGGGGCATGGCCCCTCTGCCTGGCGTTGGGGTGGAGGGGGCAGGTTCCTGTGCGGTGACGGATGCCGCTGGCTCTAACGGCTGCCATCCTGCGCCGCCTCCCTTTTTGGCTGTGAGTGAGCAATGGGGTCCCGAGGGTGAAAAATCTTCTGTGGGGCAGACCAAGAGGCTGTGGGCTGCATCCCAGCCCCTCAGGAACTAGCTTTGGCTCTCTGGAGCGTGTGGTTTGCCACTTGGAGCCACCCGAGGAGGTGATAACACCCAGTAGCTCACCGGGTGTCCCCTTGGGGTGCCCTTCCTGGGGTGTCCCGGCTGTTTGGCACGGGAGGGGTTAAGCATGCGGCCAGTGAGGGAGCCTGGAGTTTGCCATGGGTGTCACTGGGAACAAGCAAGCCTGCACCCTGCCATCTGCACATTGCGATTTGGTGAGTGTGCAGGGGAGGGCCCCCCTCTCCCCCGGCCTTTGCTCTCCCCCCGCAGCACAGAGTGGGAGGTGGAGGAGATTAGGGGGAGTCTTGCTGCTCAGAATGCACCAGGCATTGGTGTTACTGGGAGCTGGGGACCGCTTCCTGCTCCATGTTGCCCTGGGCTTGTCACCCCATCTCTGTCGTGCCTCCACTGTGGGAAACAGACCCAGCTCAGCCTTGGCAGGCACCTGAGGGGGGAGTTGCACCCTCCCTGCGCCCCCCACCCTTGCCAAGAGCAGCATCTGCCCAAAGCTCTCACCTCTGTCAAAACTGGGTGGTGTGTGTCATGCAAAGGTCCTGGCACAGGGAGCCCTGTGTGCTACCTGGCATCTCTCAGCTCCTTCCCAGCTGCGAGGGGCTGCCCATTGGGGGTCCCTTCCCCTCCTGAATCACCCTCTGCCAGTGACAGCACTTAACATGTCTCTTCCAGTGATTTTTTTTCTCAGCAGATGCAGCCGTTCCAGCAGCTTTTAGTCCCCTGTGTCAGGACCACAGCTCCCAGTAGCAGGTGATGAGTAGTGGTGGGGTCTGCGGTGGGAAGGAGACCTGGGCGAGCTCTTTCCTCTTTCCCAGGATGCTTCCTGGAGAGTAGGCAATGAAAGCAAGGTGCTTCAGGCCCGGTTTTCTGCTTTAATTGGCTAGTTGGGCTTGTGGAGCCTGTGTGTCAGTCTGTCTGTCCCGTTGTGATTTGGGGCTCAGCACTGGGGGATGGAGCTCAGCTCTTAATTTCCGAAGTGAAAACCGTTAAATCCAGGCCAAGAAGGGTCATTTTGGGGGTGGGTTGGTTGTTGGTTTTGGTTTTTTGGGGTTTTTTTTCTCCTCACTTGGCAACACAAACAGCATCCCTGACAGCTTTACATTGAGTTTGCCATGGCAACCTACAGCAGTCGGCTGTTTCCAGTACCCCAGCCCTGAGGTGGGAGAGGAGACGGACCCCGGTGGGTGGTACCTGAGGGGCAGCGTGTGGGGCTGGGATAATACAGGCGGCCTCTGTACTGATGCAACCGAATGGATGCTTGAGGAAAGGGATAAACTGTGATCCAAACGGATTGAGGTTTGCTTGATGGGCCTGATACTGCCTGGCCGAGCTCTCCTGGGTTTGTGGCTCTGGGAAAGGGAGGTGGTGGCTGGTGTTGTTTTTCCTTGGGACGATGCTGGGTGGTGGGAGGTGTCCAGGCTAGATTGAGATGCAGGGAGAGCTGAGGCGAGGAGTGGATAGATTTTTCCCCTCCTTCATGGGTAATAAAAAAAACAAAACACACAAAAAAAACCCCAAACTACCCCAAAACCAAAAAAAACCACCCCAAACTAAACCCCTCCCCAAACAGCCACCTGAGCTTGGTCAGGGCTTGCTCCATCTGTGGTCCCTGGATGGGGTTGTGTGGTGCTCACGTCTCCTGGTCTGGTCGGGGCACACTGAGCTGAGCAGGGAGGATCCGTGCTCTTGCCTGGTGGCCCAGCAAATAGCCACTCGGGCAGTAGCCATGGGCTGGTAAGTGCTGGGCTGCTGGTGCCATGGGCTGTGCCACTGGTGTCGCAGTGAGACTGCTCATGGCTTGGCTGAAGGATGTCACGTGTGGCACGTCCAGATGATTAATTTTTTAAACTACTTATTTTTTTTCCCTTTACCCCACTTTCCTCTCCCCCAGACTTAAAAGCCGGTGGGTCCCTTTCCTTGGGGTGGGTGCACTCGAAGGGCTGCTCCAGCCCCGGTGCTGGCCTGTGGCTGCTCTCCCTTAGCCAGGACAGAGGTGTGATGCAGCCATTTATTATTCTGGGCAGGTTTTTCTGCAGCACCGCATCGGCTTCACCGCTCCTCACCAGCCGCTCCCTCCTTCCCAGAGTGTGCACGCTCCTTCCCACCCCGACCCACGGCTCGAGAGGGTCTGTGTCCTTCACCACTGCCACCCCCAAACTCCTCCTTGTCTGCAGCTCCCCTTGTCCTCCTCGGGGATGCTCTTTGGGAGGTGACACAGCACCATGGGTGTCTTGGGGGGGTGTCCCGTGCAGCCTGTTCCCATGCAGGGCAGGGTGTTGGGGCTCCTGGTTGGGGTCTCCCGTCTGGGCTGTGGTTTCTTGTCCTACATGTCAAGGGGACCCTCAGGGAGCACTTCTTCCTCTCCAGGTGCCTGGGAGCTCTGGAAATGAATTATTAGGAGTTGGGGATAGCTTGCTGAATGCTGCTGGAGTCATTAGGAGCTCGTTAGAGGATTACCCGTTTGAGGAGTCTAACGGATCCTTCCCAGCCTGCCCACGGAGCCTGTGCTGTGCTGGTGGGATGGGGCAGAGACAGGCCAGAAGTGGGTCTCTGACCCCAAAGTGGAGCTGAAGCAGATGCTCAAAGCAGATGTTCAAGAGCCTTCCCCCACCACGGTCCATTCTTTCTTTGTGACCGCTTGAGCGAGTCCCCGGAGCCAGCGCTGCTGGAGGGAAGGAGCCTCGTGGCTGGGCACAGGCTGGTGATGATCAGTGCCCCGTGGGCTCCTTCAGGGGTAATTACAGACTAGGCCATTATAGTATTAATTAACTGTCTTTCTCTTAACCTCTGAGCTGTCTTCAGAAGATGCTAGTTGGTGTGAAAGGGAAAAAAATTAGCGTGTTGAGGTGGGGGGAATTATCTTTTTTTTTTCTTCTTTTATTTTTTTTCCCTCTTCATCAGCAGGAGTCTGCTTAATTGGAGCTGCTGTCTCCTCCCTCCTGCTGCCGGCAGCTTTTGTGCCTTTAAATGATAGATGAGCTTGACCCCCCAAGGAGCAGCAGGGTGACCGGACTGGGTATGGACAAGGTTGCTGGAGGTCCCCTCTCTATGGGGCAGTGTCAATCTTCTGACCCCAGGTTGCAAGTTTGGGTGCCCCGGGGAGCTGCAGCGGTGCCGTAAGGACAACGTGTCCCTGTGCTCCCCATCCCTTTGCTGGTGGATGGGACCGTCCCATGGTGGTGGCTTCACTGGTGTCTCCCTGAGGTTCTGTTGGTGCCTGGTGCCTCCTGATAACGCCAAGAGCTGGCCTGGGCGTTGTTGGAAGGGAAGGGAGCTGCTCATGGGGGCCAGGCCCTGGGTTGGGTATGTAGGGAAGAGGTGGTTTGCTTTTTGGGGGGGGGTTCTGCCCCAGGAGCTGCAAAGCTGGCATGACCTGGGCTGGAATCAGCGTGGTTTGCTGCAGAGTTGTGCTGGGACAGTCCCATGATGGTCTGGAGCCCATCTATTGGGTATGTGAGGGCTGATGAATCCCAGGACACAGGGATGGGTGCTTTTCCTGCCTTCGTCCTGTTCTTGTCTGGCTGCTTGTCCTCTCTGGCCCCTTGCTCAGCCACTTCTGGACCTTTGTCTCGGTGCTGCTTTATTTTCTCTCTCTTGCAGGCTCTTCACCTCTGTAGTGCTGGAGAGGTGTCTGGGAGCATCACTGCTGGCATCTGAGTTTGGGAGTGAAGCTGGAGGGTGCCTTGGGCAGGAGAAAGCCCTTTCCCTCTCCAGCCCCTCCTGCTCCCTCCATGTCCCTAGCACCCGTTGTCTCTGCCCGGGATGCCAGGGGGAGACCCCAGACCCCAAACCCTTGGGGAAGGCAGGGGTGGCTGTGGGATGCTTGTGGTTCCTGGCTGGCCACGGTGCTTGTGTCTTGCTGGTTGAAGTGGTTTTGGGGCTCACCTACCCTCGCTGGCAGCAGTTTGGGGTGCTGAGAGCTGAGGCTGAAAGCCCACTCGCTGAGGGGACAGCGCGAGAGCTTGCAAGGCGAATACAGAGGGCTTCTAGAGACATGGCCTGAAGGGGTCATTAATGCAAAACCTCTAGGTTTCAGAGAAGCACAAAGGTTTTCACAGCTTCTCTGGTTCTTGCCGAGTCTCTCTGCTGATTAAAAGTCCACCGGGTGCTGTGAGCCCCTTCCCGTTGGTGCCGGCTCGTTCGGCGGGATGCTTCGTGCTTACTTACCTGTTGGCAGTGCAGTAAAGCCGACGTTCCCGCCCTGGGACGGCAGCCCTGGGAGGAAGCAGCTGTTTTCCACTGCCGAGGTGTATTTTTAAACCAAACTGAATGGGAGCATTTTTCTGGGCCAGGCAGCTGGGGTTTGAGTGAAGAACCACCTGGGCGCCCTTCCTGCCCGGCCCCGTGCGCTGCCGGAGCAGGTTTTCCCCGTGGTGTGGCCCAGCACCCATGAAATTCCCCATTCTGTGCCGAGCCCTTCTGAGTTCCCTGCGAGGTCAACTTCTGCTCATCCAGGTTTTTGCTTGGTTTTTGGTTGGTTTTGGGGTNCTCAGGGCTGGGTTGAACAAGCCAGCACCTCCAAACCACGTTATCTCTGGTGGGTGCCCACCTTTGGGTGCTGTTGCTCCTGCTCGCCCGTCCTGCGGGGCACTTGTGTTTATTAGCAGACCTTCTAATGCCGGTATTTTTGTTTCCCATCCTTGTTTTTGCAGCTCCAGTTGCTGTGGTATCCAGGGAGCCCTCCTCCTTCTGCGGGAGATGCACGCTGGTCGTTGCTAAGGTCGCCTCCGCGGTAACATGCACATCCTGTTTACACCTTTATCTGGAGAAGTTGGGCTCGGTTAGAGGCACCCATTTCACCCGGGCAGCCCCCAAGGAAGGGGACGCCCCGAGCATCCCCCCACCGGACCCTCCAGGGAGGCTGCTACAGGAGCCGCGAGCCGGTGTCATCGCCACCGCACCGGCAAGATGACGAACAACGTGGCTGACCACCACCCCGGGAACTCGGTTGCTGAAGGCAACCATGAGGGGGACTTTGGTTGCTCCATGGTGGAGCTCAGGAACCTCATGGAGCTGAGGAGCGCTGAGGCAGTTGCCCGGCTCAATGACTCTTATGGTGGTGTGCAGAATGTCTGCAAGAGGTTGAAGACGTCGCCAGTTGAAGGTAAGTGGCCGTCCTGGGGTCAGGGACCACCCACTGGGGTCAGTACCATGCCGGGTTCAAGCCGGTGGCTGGAGGGTGACGGCTCAAATAGCTCCTGTGGCTCTTGTCCCGTTGCTTCCATCACAAGCCTTGTGAGAGACAGCTCCCTGTGTCTTACTAAAATGATAATTTGGGGGAAAGATAAAGGAATAAAAACAGAAAAAGAGGAGCAGCATCTTCCCTGGGGGCTCCTTCGAGGCGTAGCCTGGAGCCCTCCATCCCTGGTGAGGATGGAGCGAAGGTGGGATGCGGGCAGGGGTGAGGAGATGATGGGACATAAGGGGTACAGGGTGGGGAAAGATGTCCTCAGCCCAGCTGCTGCCCCCAAGGTCGGTGCCAGCCTTTCCACCGTTTAATAATTTACAGCAGCACCGGCAGGGCTGCATGGGGTGCGGGTGAAGGAGGGTGTAAAGGTTGGAGGTTGCTGGGCTACTTGGAGCTTGTTTGCAGGGTGTCAGCATCTCAGCCAAGGGACAAGCAGCATGTCCCCAAAGAGGACAGGGACAGCAGCTGTTGGGGACAGGGAGATGCACTTGGGATTCCCTGGGTCTGGGTGGCCATGGGAGTGTAAAACCTGGTTGGGTGCTTTATAGCATCGTGGGTTTGAGCGGTGGAGGTGATGACAGGTCACTTGTGGAAGGATGTCACCTTTCCTCCCTGTGGTCCCAGCTGGCCTTCCTGGACCACTGTATCGAGGGGTAGGTGCTGGGCCACCCTGCATGGGGTGGCTGCGGGTGCCTTGGCACGATGATGCACCCCTTCCTTGGCATTCAAAGGGGTACAGCGGGGAGAGACCCCCTGCTTACAGCACCGAGGGCTTCCCTGGATGC
This sequence comes from Nycticryphes semicollaris, assembly GCA_013400055.1. Classification (NCBI taxonomy): domain Eukaryota; kingdom Metazoa; phylum Chordata; class Aves; order Charadriiformes; family Rostratulidae; genus Nycticryphes; species Nycticryphes semicollaris. The sequence goes on from VXBJ01003070.1 coordinate 93,013, forward strand.
GGCCCCACGGGGGCTCTGTGGGATGGGGGACGTGGCTGCGCCTCGGCTCTGAAAACTTGCAGGTTATTATTAGTGCCATAAGCTGGGGATTAGCGTGTTTCCCAGCTGTGAGTGGGACCGGGAAGGGGAGACAATATCGGGATGTCATTAGAGAAGGGGGGGGACTCCCGGTGGAAATACCAAGTCCAGGTCGCAAAACAATGTGCTTGGCCCTGCCAAACTGGGAGCGAGCTCCTTTGGGGGTGGGAGGAGAGGGGAGAGGGGGAAGTGAACGCGAAAGGCTCTGCCTTGGCCTGATGGCCCTTGCTGAGGATGAGGTGAGGGGCTCTGAGGGTGAGGTGAGGGGCTACCCTTCGATCCTGGGTGCTGCTTCCAGGCACTGGTTGGCATCGCTGTATCCCATGTCCCCAGTGTATCCCTAACTCACCCTCTCGCTCTGGAGCTGAGCTTTGTTCCCAGTCCCAAACCCCATCTTGTTGAGCGCATAGAGCGAAGGAAGGTTATTTCCTACAAATCGGGAGTTTTAGGAAGAGCCAAAGCCCAAGACAACCTCGTGGGAGCAGGGCATTTGGATCCTGCTGTGCCAGGGCTGCCTTTCCAGAGGTGGCTCCCCAGGAGCCCAGTACATGGCATGACACTGCCCTGGTGCCACGATGAGGGAAACCCTGGCATGTCAGGAAGCTGCAAACAAGGAGCACGTCCCCTGCCTTGATGCATCCCTGGGCAACGTCTGGGAAATGGAGAGTGGGGCGCCCAGGCAGCTGCTCCTCCTGGGGTGAGCTCAGGTTGTGCTTGCAGGTGGGGTGCCCCACTTGGGGCACAGTGAGAGATACGCAGTCTGGGGAGTACCAACTATGTCTTGACACGTGTGATGTGGGGGTGTTTCCCTCTGGGGAGAGCTGGGGCTGACTCAGGCTTGGCCCTGAGCCCCACTCTGTCTGCAAACCCTTCCCCAGCTGGCACTGCCGGGCCAAAACCCAGGAGCTTTGCCCGACCCGTGGGCTTGAGATGGGACACCGCTGTGTGTGCAGACACTGGGTGGGTGTCACAGCAATAGGCAGCCCTGTGCAGATAGAATCATAGAATGGTTTGGGTTGAAGGGACCTTAAAGAGTTCCAACCCCCCTGCCCTGGGCAGGGACACCTCCCACCACACCAGGTCGCTCCAAGCTCCGTCCAACCTGGCCTTGAACCCCTCCAGGGATGGGGCATCTGGATGCTGGCCACAGTCCCCCCAGGGGCTGCCTTCACCTTGAGGGGGTCCCTTGGGTGGTTTGCCCTCATAGAGTGGGATCTGGAATCTCTCCATGATAGTATTTGTTCCGGGGGGTCTCACCAACATTGATGTGGGGGTCCACTGGGACCTGCTACTTTGGACCTGCTACCCAGCTGTGGGTAGACCCCAACCCCTGAGGGTTCCTCCTACAGAGGCTTGGTGATGGGTGGGTTGTCTCTGCTGGGTGCTGACTTTCCACCTCCTCCATCAGCCCGGTGCCCCAGGCGGGTCAGGCAGGGTGGGAAGGGGAGCTGGGTGGTGACGGTGGCGGCGGCGTGAAGCACAAGCAGCTTCTGTGACTCACTGATTACAGCGTCTCCCTTCCCTGTGTCCCCTGGGTGACGAGTGTCAGCAAACACTGCCCTGACTCACCCACTGGCGGTAGCGGCTCCCAGGGCTGCCACCTCCTTCCCAAGCGGGGACCTTGCTTTTGGAGGCTCTTCTGCCTGAAGACCTTGCTCCCCAAAAGCATTTTTCCTTGGCTGCAGTGCCTCCCCTCTAATNGGGGCGGGGAGGGGAAGGGGGGAGCTCTGGAGGCCATGCCCATGAGTGGGACGGGGGCTTTGGAGGAGCCACGTGTGCTACCGCCCGTGCCCCGTGGCAGCCTCTTGCGTCCCCGTGCGAGAGCGTGTGTGTGCCTGTCACGCCTGCCCCGCGGCACACGCGGTGCCTCCCAGGCCCTGGTGCTGGCATGAGTCAAGCCGTGGCAGTTAGCCATATTTTCCATCCGTCCCGCCGGAGACGACGGGGTTGGGAAGGGNGGGGCACAGTGAGAGATACGCAGTCTGGGGAGTACCAACTATGTCTTGACACGTGTGATGTGGGGGTGTTTCCCTCTGGGGAGAGCTGGGGCTGACTCAGGCTTGGCCCTGAGCCCCACTCTGTCTGCAAACCCTTCCCCAGCTGGCACTGCCGGGCCAAAACCCAGGAGCTTTGCCCGACCCGTGGGCTTGAGATGGGACACCGCTGTGTGTGCAGACACTGGGTGGGTGTCACGGCAATAGGCAGCCCTGTGCAGATAGAATCATAGAATGGTTTGGGTTGAAGGGACCTTAAAGAGTTCCAACCCCCCTGCCCTGGGCAGGGACACCTCCCACCACACCAGGTCGCTCCAAGCTCCGTCCAACCTGGCCTTGAACCCCTCCAGGGATGGGGCATCTGGATGCTGGCCACAGTCCCCCCAGGGGCTGCCTTCACCTTGAGGGGGTCCCTTGGGTGGTTTGCCCTCATAGAGTGGGATCTGGAATCTCTCCATGATAGTATTTGTTCCGGGGGGTCTCACCAACATTGATGTGGGGGTCCACTGGGACCTGCTACTTTGGACCTGCTACCCAGCTGTGGGTAGACCCCAACCCCTGAGGGTTCCTCCTACAGAGGCTTGGTGATGGGTGGGTTGTCTCTGCTGGGTGCTGACTTTCCACCTCCTCCATCAGCCCGGTGCCCCAGGCGGGTCAGGCAGGGTGGGAAGGGGAGCTGGGTGGTGACGGTGGCGGCGGCGTGAAGCACAAGCAGCTTCTGTGACTCACTGATTACAGCGTCTCCCTTCCCTGTGTCCCCTGGGTGACGAGTGTCAGCAAACACTGCCCTGACTCACCCACTGGCGGTAGCGGCTCCCAGGGCTGCCACCTCCTTCCCAAGCGGGGACCTTGCTTTTGGAGGCTCTTCTGCCTGAAGACCTTGCTCCCCAAAAGCATTTTTCCTTGGCTGCAGTGCCTCCCCTCTAATCAGGGACTGGTGACTGCACAGGGCTTTCGTTCTCCTCGTGGCCTCCATCCAAAATTTCTAGTCCACTCCCCCACTAATCAGTGCCCCCCAAACCCTGCAGTGGCCCCAGCCAGGAGGGAATTAATTTGCTGGCAACCTGGACCCTTCGGTGCTTGCCAGGAGTATGTGCCCACGGCTTCTGCTCTTTGCAACCCTTTTCCCCTGTGTCAGCACAGATTAATTGAAAGCCCCTTTCTTTTCCCAGTTGCCCCAGGAGGTTGGAAGGGGGGGGGGCGGGGAG
>VXBJ01003070.1:96407-121638 GCA_013400055.1 Nycticryphes semicollaris
CCCCTTCCTGTGGCCACGGGGTGTAGTCACAGGAGAAAGTGGGGTGCTTTGAGGCGGGGGGGAGTGTAGGGCAGGCGATGGGATCCATCCTGCTGCTTCCTCCCAGCTGGGATGTAATGGAGCTGGTGGGGAGGGAGGTGTCCCCTGAGTGGGAGGGCTTGGTCTCCCTGGGATGGCATCGCTGCCAGGCTGCTCCAGGCACCAGGATGTGTCCGGGGCCAGGCGTTACAGCCGCCTGCCCGGTGCATCTCGGGAGCTGGCAGTAGCCCCGTGGGCCATCTTAAGGTGGAGAGCAAGAAGGGGGGGGTGCGCTCAGCACGGGGCTGGGTTAAGGTGGTGCTGGGCAGGGGGGAGGCTGCTCTCACTTTGGACCCCATCAGCATTTTAATTGTTTTAAAGCAGGGGGTGACCAGGGAGGAATTGATGTCTCTCGTTGCTGGTTCCTGTCCCAGGATGGGAGGGCTGTGAGTCACTGGTCCCTGGCTACCTGGGGACAGGAGCTCAGAGTCCCCCTTTTGCCCTTCTCTGTCTGGGCTTGCTGAATGCATCCAGAGGGACCAGCAGCGCAGCTGAGGGTTCTCCTGCTCCTTTCCTCTCTCCCACCAACCTTTTCCCAGCAGTACCCCCTTTCCTTCCACCAGCTTCCTCCCACCCCCAGGAGCTCCCTTGGCTGTTCTGCCCCATCTCCTGGGGTTGTGGTGGGTCTGTGGGGCTCGGCCGAGCTCGGAGACGTTCCCGCTGTGCCGAGTCGCTTTCCGCAGCGGCTGCTCCTCGGAGCTGGCAGGAGAAGAGGGATCAGGTGGCTCCGTCAGCTCCAAGCGTCGCTCGCGGTGCCAGATTTACGGCTAATTTGATGCAGCATGTAAACAAGCTGGCCAGTGCCAACTGGCATTAACTGGTACTCGGGCACTTTGAGGCTGCTGCGCCGGCAAGAGGCATCTTGGTGTTCTCCCCTTGGCTATAGCAGCATCCTGCCCCACTGGTTGGATGTTCCCTGCCCCATGGATGACAGAAGCCAAGCCCTGCCTTGGCTTTCCCCCTGCAGACAGGGAGCTGCTCTTTGTGGGGGTCCCACTGGTGCTGGTGGGGGGCTGTTGGGCAGTGGTGGGTTTTGCCCTCATCTGTGTCTCTTCCCCTCTCCAGGCCTGTCTGGGAACCCGACCGACCTGGAGAAGAGGCGGCAGATCTTCGGTCAGAACTTCATTCCTCCCAAAAAGGCCAAGACGTTCCTGCAGTTAGTGTGGGAGGCACTCCAGGACGTCACGCTGATCATCTTGGAAATCGCAGCCATAATCTCCTTGGGCCTGTCCTTCTACCACCCTCCGGGTGGTGACAATGAACGTGAGTCCCTGGGGTCCCTGCGGGGTGGTGGGGTGCCTGGTGGGGGTCCCACGTGAGCTGCTGTGCCCAGCTACAGGGCAGCAGGGTTTTGGGATGGGTGCTGTCTCTGAAAGGTCACCCTGTGGGTCCCTCCACCCTGGTGCAGATGGAGCTGGGATCTACTTGTGCTCTGCTCACCCTTTAGGTGGTGGCTTTTCCCCATCCTTGGGGTCCTTGCTGTGGTCCCTGATGGGGATGTGCACTGTCCCTGTACTGATGGACATGTCTGGGCACAGCTGGCACCATGGCATGGCTCAGAGCCACAAAAGATGCTCAAAGCAAAGGCCATGGGTCCATCTGGTCTGGTGGCTTCCCAAGCCCTGTGGGGCTTCTCTTTTGGCTTGGGCATGGAGGGACAAGGCTATCTGTCCCCTGGTACCTCCTCCTGTTCAGGGAGTGCTGCTCCTAGCTGTGACACCCCATATGTGGCTGAGGAACAACATTGGGTGAGCTTCTCCTCCCTGACTCTGGATCTCTGTCTCATCAGAAGAGTCGAGCAGGGGCAGGGATCCAGAGGTGGAAGGTGACAGTGACTCACCCGAGGGTCACACAGCTACAGCTGGCAATAGAAGCCAGTTGCCCCAGCTCTCTCAGCCCAACCTCTGCCAAAACTGAAAAGTGGATAAAAAAAACCCAACCAAAAACAAAACCCCAACAAAACAAACCATCTAGAACCAAATGCCTCCAGGGATGTAAAAACCCTTTCCTGAGAGCGGGGGAAGCCCTTGGACCAGCTCAGGGAGGACGAGGGAGGAGTAATTGTCTTCCAGGCTCTGCTCTGAGTGTGTTACTCAGAGGAAAGTGGGTGTCTTCTTGTGCAAACAAGTCTTCTCCTCCAACTGCAGTGTGCGGGCAGTCGGCGGGCGGTGTGGAGGATGAGGGTGAGTCGCAGGCCGGCTGGATCGAGGGGGCGGCTATCTTGTTTTCGGTCATCATCGTGGTGCTGGTGACCGCCTTCAATGACTGGAGCAAGGAGAAGCAATTCCGGGGCCTCCAGAGCCGCATCGAGCAGGAGCAGAAATTCACGGTCATCCGCAAGGGGCAGGTGATTCAGATCCCGGTGGCCGAGATCGTGGTGGGAGACATCGCGCAGATCAAGTATGGTGAGTGGGGGTGGTGGTGACGACTGGGGTCTGTCCCTCCACTTTGGGGGCCTGGTGGTGCCTCGAGGAAAAGCAGTTACTCCATTTTGCAGCGTGCCTCGCTCAGGAGCAGTATAAAGTGCTCCCATGCAGGTGATGGAGCTCCATCACCTTGCTGCTTGCCAGCCCGGAGCTGGGTTAGCAGAGCAAAGCCAGGCTCTGCACACAGCTTTAGGTTGCTTTAGCCACCTGCTGGTCTCAAAAATTATTCATTTTCACAACCATATCCTTGTTGGTGAAGATCTCCTTAGCAAGGAGATGTAGGACTTGTTCAATAGGTCCTGCTCCTCCTTTACCAGGGGGTATGCTCAGCCCATGCAGCTCCTGTTAGGAAGGAGGTTGGTCCAACACGGTGGTCATTCTGCCTTTGGGTTTTTGCCTTCCTTGGCAGGTGGAGGAAGGGATCATGTCATGGTTTGGATGTATCAGGAGGCTTTGGGAAGGCTGCAGTGTAGATTTAGTAAAACCAGATGGGGGAAGCTCTGATTGAGCAAACATCCACACAAGCAATGTCTTCCTACACCAGTGAAGATTTGGGTGCTATTGGATATCGTCTTATAATACCCATCTGTTACTTCCTCTCCTTCTAGATGTGGTCTGAGACTGAGTTTTGAGTCCTTCTGCTGAGACTTGAAGCCAAGTGCCCTCCTCCTCCTCCTCCTGGGACGAGGCAGGAAGGGCTGAGCTGTGCCTGCCCAGGCTGGGACTGACCCCTGTCTGTGCTCCTCTCCTAGGTGACCTCTTGCCAGCAGACGGGATCCTGATCCAAGGCAATGACCTGAAAATAGATGAGAGTTCTCTGACTGGGGAGTCAGACCAAGTCAAGAAATCACTGGATAAAGACCCCATGCTGCTGTCAGGTCAGGATCCCGGGTGGCTCTTGCGTGGTCGGTGCTGGGCTGGGTTTGTGCCATGATGGAGCAGTGACTGCTCCCAAGCCCTGTTGTCCTGGTGCTGGGGAGGAGATGTGAATAACGTGCCAGTGTCCTGTCTGACTGTGGCCTCCTTGCTGTGCCAGGTACCCACGTGATGGAGGGCTCCGGCAGGATGGTGGTGACGGCTGTGGGTATCAACTCCCAGACGGGAATCATCTTCACTCTCTTGGGTGCGGGAGAAGGAGATGAGGAGAAGAAAGTGAAGAAAGGTGAGGAGAGATCTGCTGAACCTGCTTTTTTTCCCTCATTTTGCCTTTCTCCCTTTCCTGGGAAGCATCCACTAGTGTCCAACAAGCTACACCCACATCCGTGGGATGCAGTTGTGTGTTAGTGCTGGTCACCCTGGTGCAGGTATGGTGAGCTCTCCAGGTGGTGGGGGGCATCCCTCCCTGCTGCCCCTTTGCCCGCAGCATATGAGGGTCATGCTGCCTGAGGAAAGTTTTCCCCTCCCCCGTGCACCCAGACCTCTGCTTGCCAGCTCTTTTGGACACGGCTCCAACTCTTTCTTCTCCAGGGTTGGGGGGGTCGAGGCTCAGAGGGAAAGGTTGGCCGATAGCGATGCCCCATGGTGCTCATTGCCCACCCCGTGGTGGGAAGGTGAGTCCTGGTTGTCCACAGGATGTTCGTAGCCCATCCAGAACCTTAAGGACTTTGCTGAAGATCTCTGCTGGTGTCTCCCAGGGAAAAGGAGGGAGGCACAGAAGATGGCAGGAGGGAGAGGAGGGGTTTTGTTGAGGGTAGGAGAGCAGCCAGGTGGGCTGAGGTGTTCCTGATCATGCTGGGACTCGAATGCTTTCCTGCCTTGGCTCTCACACCTTGCTGCTCTGTGACAGCTCCGATACCAGCTTTAAAGCCAACATCAATACAAGCCAGGCCTGGGGGAAGCTCCTGTTCCTCCCCCGTGTCCCCATGCCCCTGCTCAGCAGGTCTGGGCTCAGCTGCAAGGAGTGAGGAGCTGGCAGAGGGAGGTGCTGGTTGGCATCGCAGCCAGCCCTGTGACAGGGAGCCCTTCCTGGGAGGCGATGCCAGGCAGAGAGAAGTTTGCTGGGCCTCTCCTGGCAGCCGTTGCGGCTCTGGGCTTCATGTGTGCTGACTTTCTGGGTGTTCCATGGCGGGTAGCTGGCTCACATCGCTGGGGTTTGGTGGCTGCGGAGCTCTTGGGGGGTTTAGCTGCCAGCTTGGAGGTGGGAGTTCAGGGTGAGATGTGGGAAGGCTCTGCTCTTGGAGCTGAGCAGCAGCTCGCCAGGAGCCCAGGCACAGTGCTCGGTGTCTTCCCAGCCCCACAGCACACCCATCTCAGTGCCTTGCAACCCTCATTTTACGAGCAAAGTGGGGCTGGGGGCTTCACCAGCTGGTCCCCCCCGCACTGTGGTGCTGGGAAGTGATTGAGAGAAGGTGTATAAACCCCTTATGGCACAAGGTTTGTTTAGGTGGCAGCAGCCTTGTGCTCCCTGTGTTGCAGGAGCATGTTGGGGACCCCTATGTGCAGACCTTGCACACCACAGACATGGAGGGCAGAGCCCCTCACTATGGATGTTGTGCTGCCCATGGTAGGGCGTGAGTCTGTACCTCCTGAGTGGATCTGCTTGTGCCTGATGGCACCAGGGGACAGGGAGCACTGGTGCTCAGCATGTGCCGCACGCAGATAGAGCTCCACTTATGGTCCCTTCTCTTCAAGGGTCTGAGATGCTACTTGCACCCTTTGAAGGGGTTGTAGTGGGTGCTTTGCAGGTGAGGAAGTCTGAAGCCTTGGGGACAGGGTACCTGGGGGAGTCGGGGAGCTCTGGAGCCTCTCTGGTGCCATGAGATGTGGACCAAAGCACATGTGGTGTCTGGAGGGTGACCGCAGGGTGCTGAGCCCTGGAGCCCCTGCAGCTGGATGCCACTGGAGCAGTGCATGGCCCCCAGGAGCAGAGCCAGCCCCAGGTTGTCCCACCAGCCGGATGGTCAACGTGGGTCCATGTGCTCAGCCCTCCACCCTTTTTCTCTTTGAACAGGTAAAAAAACCGGAGCCCCCGAAAATCGCAACAAAGGTAACCAGCCTCTCCATCCTTTGAACCAGCACCACACTAACTACTGAGCATTCCTCCTTCTTTCCTTCCTGCCTTCCTTCTTCTCATCAGTCTGTGCTCTTTGCTGCTCCGGCGGGACTCTCGCCTCGTTGTCCTGGGAGAGGGTGCAACAGTCCTGCAGCCAGTGGCCCCAGCACCCTATCACGGGGCTGTGCATAGCTGGGGATGGGGCTAGCTGGCTTCCCCCTGTGGCCACCTTGCCTCTGTGTGGGGCAAAGCTGTTGTGCAGGGAGGACAGGGCTCCTCCAGTAGCCTGGACCATTGGCAGAGCATCACTTTCTCAGGGTGAACTTCCTCCACATTGACATGAGATGCAGCCGTGACCTGGTGGCTCTGAAGCCCTTGTGCCCCCAAGAAGCCATCCATCTGTGGGGGGATGTGTTTGGCTCAGGGAGAGATATAGGTCCCTTCGTGCCATTCTTGGGATGAAATGTCCCATGGGGCCTGGCCAAATCGATGGTTGCACCCTCTCCTCCCATGGCCTCGACTCCGTGAGCGTCTCCTCGCCAGTGTTTCTCACACTGTTCTTTGCAGGCTGTGGAAGAAGCCCATTTCTGCACCTCTCTCTCCACCTTTCTCTCTTTCTCTTTCTCTCTCCTCTCAGCAGTTTGAGTTTCCCTCCTTCACGTCAGACTGTGTCCGGGTGCTTGTTTTGTCCGTGTCGGGTCTGTCGTAACCGTGGAGGTGTCCGATGTGGAGCAGCCGTGAGCTCAGGGGTGTCTCAAGCCATTGAGTGGTGGCAGCCGGGGAGGGGACAAGTCCATCCCTCTCCCCATCCTCCAGCCAGCTTGGGTCTCCCTGGTGCAGACCTTCAGCTGGACTAGATCGATTGTAGCAGCTGAAAGCCTGGCTGTCTCAGGTCCTAAAAGCGTGATGGAGTGGCTCAGGGCTTGGGGTTCAAGGAGCTGGCTCCCTCCTCTTCAATCTTCATCCAAATTTCTAACTGTCCCCCTCCATCTCACCCCCTCAGTCACTCCCCTGGCAAGCGATTCCTGCTGAGCTGCCCGCAGAGGTGGCACCGGGAGTGGGACACAGAGCAGGGATGCTCATCAGGGCTTGGTGGGGGGGGATAATGGGACAAGACTGGAGCTGCTTTGGGGTCAGCCCAAAGTGCTCCCCATCTGCTGCAGGGTGTAAAGCAGCCCTCGGGCAAGGCTAAAGGAGACCTGCCTCCACCCCAAAGCCTGGCCAGAGGGTTTCTTGCAGTGCTGCTGTAGAGGTGTGACCAGTGCAGGGGTCACATCGCCAGTGTCAGCTCTGAGAATCTTTAATCTGTGGGGCTAGGGTAGATGGCAGAAAACTGCCCCATAGAGAGGTGGCAGGGCCCCAGGACACGAGGTTTCCATGTGCTCAGATGCGTGTGTCGTCGGGAATGGTTCTTGTTCTGGGTCTTCTCTCTCTCCCACCACCATCTTTCTCAGTGGTGTCCTACAGGTTTTTCTGGTCTCTCTCCTATTCACACGTGGTGTCTTATTTTGCCCTGGGCTGTAGCTAAAACTCAGGATGGTGTGGCCTTAGAGATCCAGCCCCTGAAGAGCCAGGAAGGGGTGGAAAATGAGGAGAAGGAGAAGAAGAAGGTGAAAGTGCCCAAGAAGGAGAAGTCTGTGCTGCAAGGGAAGCTCACGAGACTGGCGGTCCAGATCGGGAAGGCAGGTAAGTGGCAGTGACCCAGCATAAGATATCATCCCAGGGCTCTCCCAGAAGGCTGTCCCCTTCCCCTGCGTCCCCTCACCTTCTGCTCTGCATCTTCTTCCCTCAGGGCTGATCATGTCAGCCATCACAGTCATCATCTTGGTGCTGTACTTTGTGATCGACACGTTTGGGGTACAGGGGCGGCCCTGGCTGGCAGAGTGCACCCCCATTTATATCCAGTACTTCGTGAAGTTCTTCATCATTGGTGTCACCGTGTTGGTGGTGGCTGTGCCTGAAGGGCTCCCGCTGGCAGTCACCATCTCCCTGGCTTACTCTGTGAAGGTGAGACCACGATGCAGCAGGGTTGCTGGGGGCATGGTGGGGAAATCAGGCTTTTTTTCTCTAACCTTCTGGGTCACGGTGGCTGTTGCAGAAAATGATGAAGGACAACAACCTTGTGAGACACTTGGATGCGTGTGAGACCATGGGCAATGCCACCGCCATCTGCTCGGACAAGACGGGCACACTCACCATGAACCGCATGACTGTGGTGCAGGCCTACGTGGGGGACACCCACTACCGCCAGATCCCTGACCCTGATGCCATCCTGCCCAAGGTCCTGGACCTCATAGTCAATGGTGTTGCCATCAACTCTGCTTACACATCCAAGATTCTGGTGAGTCACAGAAGACCTGCGGCCTTCCCACCGTTGGCCATCCTGGCAGATCCCATCCTGCTGTACTAAGGCCTGACATGGCTTTTCCTTTCTTTTCTTCTCCAGCCACCTGAGAAGCAAGCGGGCCTACCCCGGCAAGTGGGCAACAAGACCGAGTGCGCCCTGCTGGGTTTCGTGCTGGACCTGAAGCAGGACTACCAGGCTGTGCGGAACGAAGTGCCAGAGGAGAAGCTCTACAAGGTCTACACCTTCAACTCGGTGCGCAAATCCATGAGCACGGTGCTGAAGAACAGCAATGGCGGCTTCCGCATGTACAGCAAAGGAGCCTCCGAGATCATCCTCCGCAAGTAACCGTCCTCCCCAACTACTCCAGTTCTCTCCCTGTCCCTGGGGTTTTAGGCTCTTGATGCACTGGGGGCTGTGGGGTGAAGGGTTCTGAGCCACTGTGGAGGAGGGAGGTGCCTGTTGGGAGGTGCAAGAGTGTTTAACTCTCTTAGGATGGCTTTGATGAAGCTGTGGAGAGCTGTGGGTGAGCGGGATGTCCCCATTTTGCAGGTGGGGAAGCTGGGTGGTGGGGTGCCAGCAGCACGTGCCACAACCAGGCTCTCTCACCCTCTGTCTTGGTCCTGCATTAGGTGCACCAGGATCCTGGACAAGAACGGTGACCCCCGGGTGTTCAAGGTGAAGGATCGGGATGAGATGGTGAAGAAGGTGATAGAGCCCATGGCCTGTCACGGGCTGCGGACCATCTGCCTGGCCTTCCGTGACTTCCCTGCTGATGCTGAGCCAGACTGGGACAGCGAGAACGAGATCCTGTCTGACCTGACCTGCATCGCTGTGGTTGGGATAGAGGACCCTGTGCGGCCAGAGGTACCGAACCACAGCTCTGCCCTGGCTGTTCTCCACCCCTTTGGATGGATGTTCTCCATCCCTTTTCTGGGCCAGGAGCCCCTTTCCCTGCTGCTCAGGACCACAAACCCCTTAAGAAAGCACAAGCAGCTCCTCCGCATCCACCCCTGAAGTGTCCCACACGACCAGCTCCCTGCTGCTGGCATTTCTCTCCCGTATTTGGGTAAAATGACCTGTTTCCACTCAAACTTTTCCCACAGGTGCTACCAGGGCTTTCTGCCCAAGCCAGACTGGCTCCATATGCAGTTGAAAGGTGCATGGAGACACCACGTAGGGGTGACAGAGGGGTGTTGAAGAGGGACAGGGCTGATGTAGCTAGTTCCTGGCAGGCAGCTGGGCAAATGCAATAAGCTCTCAGATACCTGCCTCTTGATTACATTTTGGAGCTTGCCCCTTTGCCTCCTGCCTTGCTTGCATCTTTCCTGATTAGATGTTAGAGTATCTGGGTCTGGGAATTGCATTACAGATGCCCCGTCTGCACCGGCTCTGGAGGCCATTGATTCAATTTGCTAATTTCTCACTAATATCCTCTTCCCCCACCGTTCTGTAATAGATAAACCCATTAGTGCAGCAACGTGCTGCTGGAGCGGTGCAGTGGGGGCAGACAAAATGCCCTCTTCCCCCCCCAACCCCTGGTTGTGATGGATCCTAGGGCTGTCCGTGCCTCGGTGCCCGGCACCGCGGTGTGACGGGGAGGAGGTGGTGAGGTTGCCTTCCCCTTGGGACAGGGGCTGGAAGATCTCACACCGTCTGTGCCCGAGGAACTGCTTTGGACACGCACAGGAGTCTGAGTGGGGAGGGCAGGAGGCTGCAGCACAGGAGCAGCCAGTAGTGAGCAAGGGACAAATGTCCTCCCCAGTCCCCCGCAGCTTCCTTCATTCCCCCAGGATAAATTGGTGGAGCTGGTTCTGGAGGGGGAAATTTTCATTTCAGTATCTCATCCCCAGTGTGAGCACTGAGCAGACACCAGGGCCCTTTCCATACCCTTTTAGGGAGGGTGGGAGAAGAGCTGCCTGGCTCCTGGGATACTCGGTGCCAAACCTGAGTGCCCTTCCCTGTCCCTCTACCCCCACCAACTCTGTCCTTGTCCTCCAGGTGCCAGATGCCATCCTGAAGTGCCAGCGTGCGGGGATCACTGTCCGGATGGTGACAGGGGACAACATCAACACCGCCCGTGCCATTGCCACCAAGTGTGGCATCCTGCTGCCTGGAGAGGACTTCTTGTGTCTAGAGGGGAAGGAGTTCAACCGGCTCATCCGCAACGAGAAGGGAGAGGTGGGAGAACCCCTTCGGGTCCTCCTGTGTGCTGGGTGTGGGTGGCCTCCCTGACAGCCTCAGCAGCAGAGAGCACTGAACCCCGCTGGGTTTTCCTCCTTTCCTTGGATAAACACTGCTGGTCCCTCTCAGGGATCCTCAGCCAGTGCAGCCACAGGGATGTCTGGAGGCGAAGGTGCTGCCCTGTCCCAGCTGGGGTTTGCTTTCCAGTGGGGCAGAAGGGTTCTGGGTTGGGGGTTCCATCCCTTTCTCACATATCCCTTGTCCTGCAGGTAGAACAGGAGCAGCTGGATAAGATCTGGCCCAAGCTGCGTGTGTTGGCCCGTTCCTCCCCGACAGATAAGCACACGCTTGTGAAAGGTGAGCACTTGCCAGCTCCTCCAGATGCTGCCTCTCAAAGGGTCTCATCCTGCTCTGCCTGGGTGCTTTTGCAGCATAACCCACGCTGGGAGCCTGCCCTTGGGGCTTATTTTTTCTGATCTACTTGTCTCCATTTCAGGAATTATCGACAGCACTGTTGGTGACCAGAGACAGGTGGTGGCCGTGACCGGGGATGGGACCAACGATGGCCCAGCTTTGAAGAAAGCAGATGTTGGCTTTGCCATGGTATGGATGGGTGGTGGGTTAAGGAAACTTTATTTGGAGATTTGACTTAATTCTCATGAACTTTGTAGGATCGTTAGCAAAAAATTGGGCAATCCTCCGACAGCCTGGCTAGGACTGGGCTCCTCTGTCCCATCTGCAGGGGCTGTGTCAAGGTGACACAGTGTTTGTGGAGCATCCCGAGCAGGGACCTGCATGGCCCTGGTGTCTGTGGGGTCCAGGAGAGCTGTGGGAAACCAGTAACTCAGCGTGACTTGGTTTATCCCTGCAGTTCTTCACCCAGGCTTGTCATGGGCAGCCCAAGGCTCTGAGTGTGGTGCTGACATGGACTCGGGGAGTTTATTTACGGTGAAGAACTCTGATCTCCTGGTTTATTGCTTTTCTTTGGCCTGTCCGAAAGAAGCAAGAAAATAAACCTGTCAGTTTTAATGGGTTTCCTGTGAATTGTTGAAGTTTAGGTGTGAGAGCAGGAGCCAGCTGCTGGGTGTGGAGCCTTTTGAGCCCACATAAGAGAGCTTTGAGTCAGAAATTTTGGGGGGGAGAAGAGGTTTTTAAGAAGGTGTTAAATATCTATATGCATTTCTGGAGCCTTTAGGACAATCAGACGAAGGTAGCCTGTCTTCTCTTGGGGACTGTACAGCAGGATTCCCTGCCCCATGTGCAGGATCAGACCCTGGCCAAGCACTGGGCTCTGCTGGGGGCTTGGCACAGGGGCTGCGCTGCCCTTGGGTCTTCAGAGAGTGGGGGTCAAACAGCATGTGGGGTTCCTTCAGCTGGGCTGTCCAGCTTGCCCCAAAGCTCGTGTCTCACAACAGCCAGCGGGTTCCCATCTGAGATGGGTCTTGCAAATCTCAGGAGCTTCTCCAGGAAAGCAGCAGGGAACCGGCTGGTTACAGAGATGGCTTCGGCATGTTTAATTCCTGCAAAGCGAGCGCCTCTGTGTGCCGGCGGTGAGAAAAGCAGCGAGCCCAGCTCCTGCAGAGCAAACTCTGCCCTTCTGAGATGCTGTGGGTAAATTTAGGGGGAGGCTTCTGGCAGCCCTGGGGGCTGCCATCTCTCTCAGACAGGGCAGAAGGCACCAGGAAGGCACTGGGGCTTTGGGCTGCTAACTGCTCTCCCTCATTTGGGTGTCCCCAACACTTTGTTGCAGCAGAGGTGCTCAGTGAGGGATGCCAGGGGTCCCTGGCACAAGGAGGAGGCCATGCTTACAAGCTGTTCTCCAGCTTTTCTGCAGCGTGGCCCCTGTCTGGAGCACACGCAGTGACAGGCTGTAAAGCTGCTCTGAGTCCAGAGCCAAGCTGGTGTCTGTCCTTAAAGGCTTCGCTGCTTTAGAGCCTCTTCTCTCTTGGGTGCGTTGGCGCAGCCACAGCAGGACTCGTTATTGAAGCCAGGATTGGCATCGGCTCCGCTGGCTCCGGTGGATTTTTCTCTTGGGGCCGTTTCTTGGAAGAAACGGAGCCGTGCAGACGGTGAGCTTGCTCCGTGACTCACCCCATCGCTTTCTCCCTGGTCCTCAAGGGTATCGCAGGCACAGACGTGGCGAAGGAGGCTTCGGACATCATCCTGACGGATGATAATTTCACCAGCATCGTCAAGGCGGTGATGTGGGGACGCAATGTCTATGACAGCATCTCCAAGTTCTTGCAGTTCCAGCTGACCGTTAATGTCGTGGCCGTCATCGTGGCCTTCACAGGCGCCTGCATCACACAGGTACAGGGCTGCTGGGCTTGGCAGGGGGAAAGAAGGATCTCCCTTGAAACAAGGAGGGAAGAGAGGGTGGTTTTGGTGGTGTGACATGTTTCCTCCTCCTCTCTTTGCAGGACTCTCCCCTGAAGGCTGTCCAGATGCTGTGGGTGAACCTGATCATGGACACCTTTGCCTCCTTAGCCCTGGCCACGGAGCCCCCGTCTGAGTCCCTGCTGCTGCGTAAGCCCTACGGCCGCAACAAGCCGCTCATCTCCCGCACCATGATGAAGAACATCCTGGGCCATGCAGTGTACCAGCTGACCATCATTTTCACACTGCTTTTTGCGGGTGAGCTGTGAGGCCCCAAGAAACAGTGGGGCTGGAGGGTGAAACAAAAGGGGCAGAGTCCCAGCACTGCCTTGTGAGCAACTTTTCCTCACCCATTGGGGACCCTTGTTCTCAGCTGTCACTTGGTGACCCCATGTTGGCCAGGACAGAGCTTATTAAATAAGCAATGGGAAGTGGAGGGATGTCAGGTTTACACTGAGGGTGTAAGTCTGCTCAAGATCTCGCTGGCTTGCAGAGGCATTTTTAGCCAGCATAGCAGGTTTTCACCATTTCTAAGCATGGGGGAATCCAGCTGGATCAAGGGGTCTTCAGCAAGAGCCTGGGATCTGAACTCTACCTCCGCCAGTGCAGAACAGGATCTCATCATCTCCTCTCTTCCCTGCCCTTCCCCATCCCCTCCCCAAAACCCCTTGTCTGCTTAGGGGAGAAGTTTTTTGACATCGACAGTGGCCGAAATGCCCCGCTCCACTCCCCACCCACCGAGCACTACACCATCGTCTTCAACACTTTTGTCATGATGCAGCTCTTCAACGAGATCAATGCGCGCAAGATCCACGGGGAGAGGAACGTCTTTGAAGCCATCTACCGCAACCCCATCTTCTGCACAGTGGTGCTGGGGACGTTTGCAGCTCAGGTGAAGCTGTGGGAATAAGATGGTGGGGCTGGGAAGCGACTGTGACCCATGTGGGCCTGTGTCCGCTGCAGTTTCTGCCTAGAGCTCTGTCTTCTCCCCTACTCTGCTTCAGCAGCTTCTTGGTGACACAAGATCTGAATATTGGGGTCTAGAGTGTGTTGGGAGATGCCAGGGCTGGCCAGCCAGCGTGCCTCTGCTGTCCTGTAAAGTTTCTAGCCCAGTTGTAAAGTCCTTGCTCTTCCTTCTGACCCCAGGGAGGGTGGAAAAGATGTGGCCCTAGGGGGACCTTTTCATCCCATGGCTGTGCCACGCAGCCCTCGGAACTCCCCGGTGTGTGACTTGTTCTCTCCTGTGCTGTAGATCATCATTGTGGAGTTTGGTGGGAAGCCGTTCAGCTGCTCCGGGCTCACCCTGAGCCAGTGGTTCTGGTGTATTTTTATCGGAGTGGGCGAGCTCCTCTGGGGACAGGTAAGAGTCAGTCTGAAGAACATCCCACGTGCCTCCCTGCCATGGGGTACTCGTGGCCCAGCCAGCCTCTTGCTGCCCTGCCTCACTACCCTTGCTCTGCCTGGTATTTATTCAAGGCAGCTTTGAAAAGGGGTGATAGTCCATCCCAGTACCACACCAGCAGCAAAGAGAGGTGGTGGCTAATCTACTCCTCCTTCCCACCCTGATCGCAGTGGTGTGGCATCTCTCAGCTGCATCCTGGCATCTCCCAGCTGAGTCCTGGGCAGCTAGCTTCAGGAATGCTCCCCCATGGACTTCCATAGCCTGCAGGCTAAGGAGCTGCTCTCTCCCTGCCTCTCCCCAGCTGATCTGCACTGTCCCAACCAGCCACCTAAAGTTCCTGAAGGAAGCTGGCCACGGCATCACCAAGGAGGAGATACCAGAGGAGGAGCTGCCTGAAGACGTGGATGAGATCGACCATGCTGAAATGGAGCTGCGGCGCGGGCAGATCCTCTGGTTCAGGGGTCTCAACAGGATACAGACACAGGTACCGTGGGGCAGTGGGTACCGTGGGGCTTTTCCTCTCTCTCTCTCTCTTTCTCTCCAGGGGCTCTGTCTGGAAAGAGGCACCGGCTGCTGCTCGGAGGATGCCATCGCCTCCTGGGCTAGACTTCTCCCACCGCCTGTGCCTTTCTGGGTCTGCCCTGGCTGGAGAACCAGGACAGCCTGGCTTTTGGGGACATCTCAGGGTTGGGGGGAGAGGCATTGGTCTGTTCTGATTCAGAACACAATGTCCTGCAGCCTGAGACTGGGCTGGTCCACAGGAGGCTGGATGTGCTGCTGATGGGCACCTCACACAGCAGATGAGGGGGCTCGGAAGCTGGAGGCAGGGGCCATGGAGCCACCTGGGCTCTTGGTGAGCAGGTCAGCATGGAAGCTGCTCTTGGCCCATGCTGGGACACTGCTCCTGTTGGTGAACGTGCTCAGTAGGAGTCTGCCTGTACAGGACCCTCTCTGGTCTCTCCTGCTGCTCTCCATCCTTCCTGATGGCCTTTTGGCCAAGGGTTCTTGACACCTCTCCCTGCCAGCTCTCCAGGCTTCTCACCTGGAGCTCTTGGCCCCGCAGCACAGAAGGGGAAGAGAATCCATCTGTTAAGGTGGCTTTTACATGAGCTGTTTCTCCCTGAGTCAATTTTTCTGAAAAGGTAGGGGTTTTTTCCCCCCCAGCCTGCTGGCTGGGCAGGGTGAGCTCCCTGCAGCAAGGTCTCTGCCCTTATCTTTCCTCAAGGCCTGGGCAGAGCTGCCCCACAGAGGAAAGCTGTAGGTCCCCAGTAGCCCTGGGCATGCTGGGCTGCTGTGTAACCTCTCATTCCTCCTCCTCTGTCCCCCTGACAAACGGGGATAACCAGAATGGCCCAAACATGGGGACTGGAGCCAGCACAGCAGCTGTGTTGTGCCACGTTACCTTTGCTTCCTTATGAGATGTTGCCTTGATGGTTTCAAGGTGAGGTTCGGCCCATTGCGAGGGGTGGCCAGACCCTTCTAGGGGTCCAGGGCAGCACTGGTACTGCAGGGGGCCGAGCTGCCAGCTCGGTCTGGTTCATTCACATGAAAGATTTGCTGGGAGCACTGGGCCGTTTTGGGAACGGTCCAGTTGTGTTGAAGGCCTGGTAGGTACGAACGGCCAAACCTAGAGCCTCCGAGGTGCCTCCCTGCAGCCATGGTGGACCTGGGCTGAAACAAGCTCTTGCAATTTGGAAAAAAACTCCTGGACACTGGCATGTCCTTGGAGCATCTTTAGCACCCCCTTTCCTGGCTGTGGTGCCCCCTGCATCGAGCAGAGCAGCTGCAAGGTCCAACCCTGGCATCTTGGGGCTTCTGTCCCAAGTCCACGTGTCTTAAGTGAGGGCAGAGAGCTCTTCCCTTGGCCCAGCCTGGTGCTGGTGGGAAATGAGGGTCCCTCTGGGGAAGGAAATCAAACTGGGGAAGGAGTGGAGTGGTGTGTGAAATCCTTCCTGTGTGAACTAGAGCTGTATGGGGATCTGGAGGAGGTGTCCCTTTCCCAGGAGCTGTGTGGGCAAGCCATGGTGGCACAGGTCTGGGGACACAGGCCAGCTGCAAAGTGTCTGGGAAGCCACGGTGGCACCCAGATGCTGCTCAGTTCCTCTGGCCTCGATGCTCATCCACAGAGCAACTGTGGCCCACCACCAAGGATGCTTCCTGCTGCATCCTTTCCCACTTCTCCTGGCTCTGCTTCCAACGGCTGTGCAGAGCCCGGAGCCTGGGAGACAGGGTGAAGCACCTTCCCGCATGGCTGGCCGCCGTGGGAGCTGCGGGAGCGTGGTGTGTCCCAGGATCCAGCCCCTCAAGTGGGGCTGAGGCATCAGCAACCCTTTCCCAGTGCAGTTTTCTGGACCACCGGCTGCCAGCTCACACCTCTGCCCACCCTCTCTCTCCTCTCTCTCTCTGCTCCTCCTGCAGATTATCGGGATAACCCAAGGTGTTTCCTCTGTCGCTCCCTTCCCACCGCAGCCTCTTTCTTGGTGGTGGGATAAACCCTGCCCCTCTCCCCCCTGCAAGAGTGGGGCAGAGGCTGAAGCCAACCTCTCCTCTGCTCCCAGTAACACCAGCCCAACCCGGTGTGGGTTTACGGGGTTGGGGGGGTGTGGGGGTCTCTCCTCCCTCCTCCCCACCTTTCCTCCTTCCTTCTTGTCCCTGTGTGTCTGCCCGACCTCCCTGCTCCCCTTCCACCCCTGACCCCTCTCCCTGTCTCTGGCCGGGGCGACGCTATCTCACTCTCTGGTTCTTTGCAGATGGACGTAGTTTACACATTCCAGACCGGCGCCTCCTCTTTGCAGGGAGCCCTCAGGAGACAGCCTTCCATCGTGAGCCAGCACCACGATGTAAAAAATGTTTCTAGCCCAACCCATGTAGCTCTTTCCTCCGTCAATTCCACTCCCACCACTTCTGCTGTTGCTGCTGCTGCTGCATCTCCTCCTGCGGGCAGTGAGTGATAGTCTATTACAATGCATGACTTCTAATAACCACAGAGAGCACCTGCACCAACCTAACCCAGCCTGTTCTCTCTCCCTCTAACCCTTGACTCGCACACTGATTTCCAAAATGAAGGATGGGGCGGGAGAGTGTTATTTTTTTAAAAAAAAAAAAAGAAACAAGAAGTTTCCATGCTCTTGCATCTTTAACACGTTTACGATACTTTCTGGTCCTTTCACCTCCCCATTCCTTGTTGCTTCCTCCATTTTTTACTTCTCCTCCTTTGCAGGCCTGACCTATGGGTCCACCCTCCTGAAGGGTGCACAAATTGGCGTTTCTTGTTAAAAGAACCCTGGGTTCATGAGCACCTAAAGCATTGCTGTGAAAAGGGCACGCTGCGCCCAAAAAGCTGCCGTTTCTTTCCGATGCGGCTCTGCCCAGCCCCGGGATGCCCCAGGAGGGCAGGGCTGAGCAGAGGCGTTGCTTTATCAAAGCTATAAATCTCTTTGGAGGCAGAGTGGCCGCTTGGACCTTCCCACAGAAGTTAGTGGGCTACGGGGGCTGGCTGAGCTGTGGTACCAGGTTGTCTGTGTGCTCTCTGCCTCTCACAGACGTGTGAGAAAGGGGTGTTTGCTCCTGCCTCGGCTGGGAGGCTGGAGGCAGTGGGTGACAGCAGCCAGTTACCACAGCTCAGCTGGCTGGTGGTGACACCTCGGAGTCACTCACCTGCAGCTCATCTCGCTGGTTCAGAGCTGGCTTGTAAGCAAGCAGCCTCCTCTGTCCCACCTGTGAACTTGCATGCCCTGCGAGACAGAGCTGAGCGAGCCCCGTGCACGTAAGCGTGCCCTTTGCTGCCCTGGAGGGGGACAGCACAGGGCTCAGCTGGTCCCCTGTGGCAGCCGGAGCATCGCTGTCCCATAGCGGCAGGTTCATCGATGCCCGGCTGGTCCTGCACACGCTGGTTCTCGGTGTTCATGGAGACAGGCGGCTCCCTGCACGTGAACGGAGATGGCAGACATGGCCCCACTGGATGTCAATGGCCAAGCTGGATCCCAGATGTAGCCGTGGGTTTCCAGACCAAAGAAAAACCCTCTCCGGTGCAGAGCCCCTCTCCGTGCTCATTGTGAGCTGCATTATTCAGGCTTGTGAGCACATGAGCGTGAATTCTCTCTGCAGGGCCGTGCCAGGCTATGAGTAGGTAGTGTATCTTTCCTGGATAATTAGCTTGGTTTTTTTATTGCACAGTCATTTTCTGTGTTCTCTGCTTATTAAAAGACACATCCTTGGTGACTTTTTACATAACTTTCAGTTTCCACTGTTTACGCACTGTGGGAGAGAGCAGAGAATTTCTGATCATTTTGTTTTCTCTCTATTTAGCCAACACTGATGCTCAAAGTTTATTTTGTTTAACCCCAGTGTTTCTGAAGCAGCGTGGCTGCCTTCTGTTCCTGACTGCATCTGTGCACCACCAGGACTTGCTAATTGGAAGAAAACCTACTTAGAGGGGTCTCAGGGCAGTGGGCTTGGGTGGGCAAGACCAAAATGCAGGTTTTATTTGCAGTCTGTGGATTAATATCCTGCCCGATTTGCAGCAAGGGAATAGATAACTTGGATAGTTTGTGCCCTTCCAGGCAGCAAACAACTTTACAAGAACCTAACCCAGGTCACTAAGTCTTCCCTCTGTTTTCTGCTGAGAACTTTTCTCTGTTTCCTTCTGTTGCTTCCCTTCCCTCTCTCTCTCTCTCTCAAAGCTCCACTTCCCTGTGTACAGATTAATGGTGTCCCTCTGTCTTCCACTTCACTCTGTGGGATGAGTTCTCCAGGGCTGGACCTCGGTAGCCCCATCTGCTGTGTCCCTGTCAGGGCCACGGAGGAGAAGGCAGGTCTTGGGAAGGACCCGCAGGAGATGGTTTGCAGAGCTGAGCTGCTCTCCCTTGGGGGGGTTTGCCCTGGTTTGAGGGAGTTGGGCAAAGTGAACCAGGAGTCAGTGGTGGAGCTGATGCTGGCTTCATGCAGAAGATGTAATTTCCACCTCCATGGGAGCAGTGGGGTTTGCCCAGCACATTACGATGCTGCAGTGATGGTGTGAAATGAGAATAAATTCTGAGCTTGCAGGTTGTGAATGTTTCGGATGGAGAGGAGACATGAGCCTGACTGTGGGCAGGGAGGGAGGTGGGCTTTCAGCTTGGTTGGGGAGGATGATGTTTGCACTGCCCAGCTCAGTCAAAACATTTCCTTGCTGTTAAATTCCTCTGACAAAGGAACAGCTGAATTAATTTCACAGCAGTTACTGACAGAGATGGTTAAAGTAAAGATATCCAAGGAAAATTGGAGCAGAAGTTATCGGTGGAGCTGAAAGCAGTGATGTGGTCGGTAGGGTCTGGACTCACCATTGCTTGAGGCGGTGGAACAGGGAGAGCTTCTGTGAAGCTACTCCTTCCTCCGAGCTTGTACTGGATTGACCACCCAGCTGCTATGGCAGGCTCCCATTAGCTTGTTTGGGTTGGTTATGCTTGGTTTAATCGGTTTTGCACGCTGCATTTTAGGGGTTGGTGCTGTTGTCAGTGCTTACAGTTGCTGTTTTCAAGACGTTGATGTGACAGGTTATCAGTCTTGGTAGAAGGTGGCCTCCTTGGTGGTTTCCCTTAGTCCTGTGCATTCATGCTAAACACTGAATTTATCCAGGGTCTTACTGTGGTCGTTAGTGCAGCAGACACAGCTCTGAATTTCTGTTCCCAGCTACATACATAAACTTTCCATTTTCACAGGCCAGCTGGTGCTCCAGCGTCACGGGGGGTGCCTGGTCCATGCTCATCTCTTCAGGGGTGTCTTGTCGTCCGGCTCACGTGTCTGTATCACTCCGTGTGTGCGTGCAAAAGCTGCCGTGTTTGGTTTTAGCTGGGATGTGCTGAGTCTGTGCCGGGGGCGAGGGGATGCCAAATTGCTGCCCCGTGTGGTGCAGCACCATCTCTCTGAGCCAGGTGGAGAGCGGCCTCAGAAGGGCAACCCTCGTGAGAGGGGAACCCTGGAACATCTCGCAGGTAAAAATCTCCAGGGTTCCAGGCACAAGACTCTTCTTTTGAGGTAACTTCTCTGGTCTGGTTTTGTGAGTGCTGTTTGTGCTGAGACCAAAGATCCCTAGGAGGCTGTGCTGTGCTGGTTGGTGACTTCCCTCCTCGCTGCCCGCGTACCAGGCCAAGGCGGACAGTTTAATCCCATTCATCTCATCAGGAAGAGGGGTGTCGTCTCTGCTCACCCACCAGGTCTGCAGCCCATTCGTGAAGAAGCAGCAGAACTCACACATACCTTTATTTGCCTCATCAGCCTGCAAGGGGATACCTGCATCGTTCTCCCTCCAGCAGCTCTGCACGCTCTCTGCTCCCTCGACCACCAGCTCAGTGACGAGGAGGCTCTCTAGGGTGTAGCGTAAGGACGCTGGGGAGGAGCACCCCTTTTGGTACCCCTTTTGTGGGTTCTGGGGCTCTCCTCCCTCTTGTGCCCTGGCTTCAGGCTGTGGTGACACCACGAGAGCAGGCAGGGGATATGGATGGGGACTGGGTTCCTTGGGCGTTGGGAGCAGGTTGATGGAGCTCATGCTGCTTCCATGGGCAGAGCAACGACTGATGCTGCTACAAGGAGATGTTACTGACTTCTCTGCTGTGCCCAGTGTTGCTGATCAAAGTGGTCTTTGGGGGCAGCTCCTTCCAAGAGGAGGAGTTGAGCAGATCTCCTGGTCCCAGATGGACTCTGTTTAACAGAGAAAAAGCTTTTATTACTTCCATAAAACACGAGAGCTTGTGCCAGACACTTGGTCCCTGATAACAACTTTTGTCAGTGGCTTCCTCTCTTAAAGAGAGGAGATGGCCCAGTTCCCAGGTGACTGGGAAGGTGCCATGAGCCAGGAGGGTGCTGGCGTGACCTGTTGTGACAACATGATGGGGACCTCTGGAGAAGAGGCCATGTGCTGGGCCTGGCCTGAAGGAGTCAGAAGGGGGAAAGCATCCATGTAAGACACAACAGAGCAACCCAAGGGATGCTTTGGAGGGCACCGTGTGGTGGGTCGCTCTTGGCTTTGCAGGAAAAGGCAAAACCATGTGTGTAACTTCACCAGGTCATCCAAAGCCTGGGGGACCTTCAGCTGCTTGGTTTGTTGGCTCTGCTTCAAAAGCCCAGGGACCGATTGCATCGCCCTCCTGCAATTTGTGCCTTTTGACATCTTTTGAGCAATTATAGCCTTGAGTCATCCAGGAGAGCTGGAGCTCTCTGCCACAGCCGAGGTGTGCATGTTGGTTGTCTCACGCGTGCCAGTGTCTGCAACGGGGTGGAGAGGTTCTGCTGCAACCCCACGGCACTGCCACCTCCTGCCCCTTTGCTTGCTGGACCTGACACTTGTCACTCATCTGACCGAACACACTGTGACTTCACTGCAAGGGGGAGGGTGAGAGCTGGGAAGAGCTCAAGGCTGGTTTTCCAGAGGAACTGGAAAGAAGCAGTGAATCCATTGCTGGCCACCATCTGGGCTTGTTTCCAAACCTCTCCCTTCCAGTGCAGTGGAGGTGGCAGAGCCATACCCTGGTTGTCCAAGCTGGGCTCTGCATCTCCTGCTTGTAACAACTTGAGTCTGGCTTTTGGTGCTGGCAGCCTGTGGGTTTCAGAGGAGTGGTGCGTGGCCAGGCTTTCTAGCAAAGTTTGAGATTGGGTTGGTTTCTTGGAGTTTTTTCTGTGCAGAGCATCTAAAAGAAACCACTTTGAAGGAGACCCAGCAGTTTCCAGCATGTGGGTGTAGGGAAGGTTTGGGAGCTCCAGCTCGGGACCCAGGTGGCAACCGTGTGGGGGAACTCACACAGATCTGGCTTCCTTCTTGCATGTTTAGCTGGGTCTGGTTTTACTGGTCATGGCATCCGCTTGGACCTACTGCTTCACCCAGGCTTGAAAAGTTGGTGCCACCTTTTCAAAGCCCATTCCTTTCTATAGGACTAAAACCAAACTAGACCAAACACACACATCGCTCCCACAGTAGAGTGTTGGGGGTTTTTATTGCCTTGAAGTGAACCCACTGTTTGTCTAACACACCTCTTTTTTGAGTTGTAGTTCCACTATTATTTTGTGTGTGTGTGTCCTCGTTTATACACACGGGTATGCGTGTGCACACCTAGTGACAACTAATGCATTTTGGCTTCCATTCATACAAAGTGAATCTTGGGGGGGGGGGTGTGGAGGGGGTGTGGGTTGGTTTTGGTGTGTGTGTGTCTTTTCTTGCAGCTTCTGAAGTCGCCCCATAGTCGGTTGATTCCCCATCACACACCTAGTGCCTGAGTCTGATCCATGTTGGCCCTCCTAGTTCACCGTAGATCGCTCATTTTGACTTAGCTGCCTGTTCAGTGGTGGTGACTGTTGTTGTTGTTGTGTTTTTTGTTTCATTGTGTCTTCATTATTTATTTTTACTTTCTCCTGGGAGCTCTGGCCTCTCATAGCCGTTACTAACCCCTTTTTTTTGTTTATCCCCCACGCTCCTCGCCTCCTGGCAGATCAAAGTGGTGAATGCGTTCCGTAGCTCCTTGTACGAAGGCCTCGAGAAACCCGAATCCAGAAGCTCCATCCATAACTTCATGACTCACCCAGAGTTCATCCTGGAGGAAGACGAGCCTCGAACACCATTCCTTGACGGCGCTGAAGATGACCCTGAGACTGATGGACTCAAAAAGCGAGGTGGGGGTAGCCTGGGTGGATCTACATCCCTCAACAGAAATAACAATGCAGTGGACAGCGATCAAGCTGAGGTCACCGTCCCAGAGCCCGAAAGCCCCTTACACAGCTTGGAGACATCGGTTTGACCTTAAGAACTTTGAAAAGCCCCCTCCTCCTCCTCCTTCTCCTCCTCCTCCACCTTTGCCCCTCGCCCTGTGTGATATTGGCACCACTAACTGATCACACACTGCGGCCACTTTGTGTCAAACTGCTCATACGTATATCATCTTGGTGGTTTGTTTTTTGGGGGGGTTTGTTTTGTTTTTAGTTTTTATCTCCTTTTTTTTTTTTTCTTTTTTTAACCATTATTTAGCAGTTGGGAACCAGGAGTACCACCAATGCCGGGTGTCAGGAGAGAGGCAAAGCCAAACTTGTGCATCTCCATCCCTAATTTTCAGTGGTACTCGCCCAAGTGAAGCAGCCAGGTTATTTCCTCTCCGAGAGTTGGGCTCCACGTGCATGTCTGCAGAGGGTCTTCATTTAGAAAAACGCATGTTCAAAACAAGCTTGAATTATTGTAGTCTTACATGCACACTTGCAGCCCGAGGGCGGGCTGGGGTGCACTTATGACTTTATTTTATTACTTACTTTTTTTTTTTCTCCTTCCACTTGTGGTTTTTAGGGTTTTTCTTCGAATGCCGGGGTTTGTTCTTTTGCTTGTGGGATTCGCCCCCAGTAGCTTCACAGAGGGAAGTGGGGGAGTCAGCACTCTGGTGTGAAAATTATAAAAATTTAAAAAAAAAAAAAAAAAAAAAAAACCAAACCAAACAACAACCCAGCCAGGGGGAAGGTGTTTACTCACAGGCTGATAGATACAGGGATGTACACCAGTCTTCCACCTTGAAAAATGGTACCTAGCCTTTAGAGTTCCTCCTCTGTGTGGACAGTTCTCTCTCTGTTTCCAAAGCAGTAATTGATAGACAAGGAACGAAGCTGACCTTATGAATGTAAAAGATTCTGATTATTATTTTATTTTTTATTTTCTATGAAGCAAGGTGGAGGTGAACTGACAGTGGAAGGGTAGTGAAGAGAAAACTCATGAGAAATGGGGATTCCTTCCTGGGGAATCTTAAGAGATGCATCTCTTCTGCTCTTGAAGAGCTGTGAAACTTTTGGCCAGAGCTTTGCCAAGTTTAATGGCTCCTGCAGAGAGACTTTTGCCCGTTCTGGCTTCTCTGTACTGTTGGGTTAAATAATCCTTCAGCTTTGGAGTGCGAGCTCCAGTTAAGTGCTGAGGAACCCCAGAGGATGCTCCAGCTGTGCCCACCAGCTCTGCCCGACGCTCCCAAAGTGTTAGCAGGCTGAAGGGAGAACAAGCGTGGGGTTATTGATAGTATAGGGAGTCAGCTTCTATGTCATGGAAGAGGATGAGTCAGGTTGGCTCTTTAGCTGGTGGGAGGGAAGGGAGGCTGCATGGCCAACAGGAGGACCCTTGATTTCCATAGCGCTTCTGTAGCTGGTTTGCCAGTGGAGGTGGCAGGTTGGCTGGTTGATTGGGCTTCCAGAGAAGGTGCTGCATTGGAGGCTTTACCTCACTTGCTGCTTTTCTGAAGGTCATCTCTTCACCTTGCATCCTGCCTCACCTCAGGCTCTTGGAACCATCTGGTTGAGAGTCCCGTTTTTTTGGAGCAGAGGCCCCAGTTGCCCTAGGCAAGGTGGCTCTGAACTGACCCTCTCATGAAGCCATGGGACAAGAGCAGGAGGCAGGAGTTTGCTTTGCTTGGGCTTCATTTCTTCCCCATTGGGCTCTTGCTGGTGCAGCCCTGTCTGCTGGCCCCAGGTAGAGCTGGAGGAAGCTCCGCTGCCTTCTCTTCTTTGTCCCCTTTTGGTATGGTTGGAAGCAGAGAGAACCTGGCTGTGACCAGCTGTACGTCATCACCGTGTTTGCCCAGCCTCCATCCCTGGAAGCAGAGAGGTTTTAGCCAGAGGAGGGTGGGCTGGCTGGTTTCTTCTTTTCTTTCCTTTAAGAACGCACAGCAGAATCTCCCGTGCCTTCTCCGAGCACTGCCTGCAGCACCGCCTGCCACGCGAGGGCCCAGTACTTTGCCAAGAAATAAGTGTTCCTTAAACGACAACACGAACCAAGTGTCTTTGTTTTGTTTCCAGCCCAGCACCCACTTGTCCCTTCCTTAGGGTAGGAGGAGGGAAGGACAAGGTCCCCCCATTCCCGCCCTGAGTAGATGAGGAAAGGTCTTTCTCCCAGGTCTCCTGGTGCTGGGGTGAAGGCTGGGCTCATACACTGCCAACAGCAAGAAGAAATTGCCACCACTGCCCATCTCTTAAATTAAAAAAATTCAGTGTCGAGGCCCCTGCCCATGGCTGCCTTCCCCATTCTTTCTTTCCATGAGCTGGAATAAATAACCTTGGGCAGGACCAGGAGGGGTTGGGGGGTGTGCGTGTTTCTTGGGTTATACACAAGCAGTGACAAGAGAGACAAAAGGGGTGGTTGTGGGGTTTGGACCTGTGCTAAAGGTGACATTGCTTAAAAGATCACTTTTTCTATTTTAAATACTTGCAAAAAAAAAAAAAAAGATCAAAAATATGGTGTTCTTACAAGCTTACATAAATATTTATTAAATACTTTAGGGGGGGAAACATACCAATTTTTTTTCTTTTGATATTTTTTTTATTACCTCAGACCTGTTTATAAAAAAAAAAGACTTAAACCAACAAAAAGCCAACTTTGGAGGCTCTCAAAGTCAATCCCAGAAATCTGTGACTGGCAGGTTGCCACAAGGGTCTGATTGTCC
>VXBJ01003071.1:0-12243 GCA_013400055.1 Nycticryphes semicollaris
TCCACGGCTCAGGCAGACGGGGGTGTCTCTTCAGGGCAGGAATGGCAGAGGCATTGTTGAAGATGTTATTAATGAAGATCTCAAACAATATTATTCCCAGTATTGACCCCTGATGTTCTCCACTAGTTACTGGCTTCCAGATGGACTTTGTACCAAGAATCCTGCCTGCCCTGCCCCATGCTGTGCCCCCGTTCCTGGCTTGAGGGTGAGGCTCTGGACCCGCAGCTGCCCTCAGAGCTCTGTGAGTGCTACTGGGGCCACCACAGCTGGCTGCAGAGAGGCCAGCCCTGTGCCAGGAGATGGCTCTCTGCCTCGGTCTACCCTGTGCCAGAGATACACTCCCTCCTTCATTGTGCTGAGGTGCTCCTCCACACCCTACTGCTTCCCACAGGTTGTCTGTCAACATTTCAGGGGATGGAGCAGAGACGTCTGCAGCAGAGTGACTTCAGATGGGCTGTGAGCTTGCAGCAGCTCTGCACAAAGGAGGTGGTGTACCGTCAATCATCAGATCCCCCCACCCCACACACTGCATGTTTAATAGCTCTTTGGGTCTTAATGTTTAAATCTATCTAATGAGCATTTAACTGCTGCTCAATATTTAATGCCTCCGTGTTCAGAGTAATAGTCCCATGTATCACAGCGAGTGCTGGTCTATCACTCAGGCATGGTGAGAGTCTGCGGGAGAGAATTTAGTGCAGGGCCAGGGAGGTTGGGGGTCTGCTCCATGACACCATTTGCAGGGATGGCAGGTTGTCTCTGCACCATGAACCTTTCTGACTCTGATGTCTGACTATTCTCACCCATGCAGTAAAGATGGAGTTCATCTGTGCTGGTTGGGGACAAGGGCCTGGCATCCTGCTGCGAGGCTGGCACTGGAGCCATGGGTTGGGAACAGCTCCAGACTGCCAGCCCTACTTGCTGCACAGTGACAGCCTGGCCCCGACCCACCACACCATCCTGCCCCCAGCCTCTGCCCACAGCAGGTCTGCAACCCACACAATAGTTCTGCTGAGCAGGCTGCCCCACCACAGCTGTCACTCCACAGAGGCTGCATTAAGACCTCTGGGTGTTCGGAGGTGACTGTGGGGCCTGTCTCCATCCCTGCTGCCCCCACCATCACCTCCCCGAGGGCTGCAGCACATGGTTTTATCCTCATTTTCCTGCTCATCACTGCCCATGACTGCAAAGGCAGTTTTTAGATGTGGCTGTGGCAGCAATGTGGTGGTGTGGGGTGACCTCAGCTCCCAGAGGAACAGGCACAACTGCCCTTGGGAGCCTTGCCTATAGGCTTTACTGCTGGAGAAATGCCTGTGGTGCCAAAGGTGAAGGATGTTGACAAGAGTCATCACAGCTAGGCTTTTGGCCTGTGTGACAGATTGTACATGAGACAAGGAGAAAACCCTGAAGTTACCAGAGTAGTTCCTGAGGAGTCAGTTCATGGGGATGGGGACACAGAAAGCTGGTGTGAGCTAGCTGTGGTAGTGCATGCTTTTGGATGTCAACATTGTCACTGTGTCATGGTGAGCTGGTGTGAGTGGGCAGTGTGCCCTCCTAGTGCCCTGGGCCTGGGTCCTTCTCTGTCTGTTAGTACTTCACATTAGGATTGTGCTACTGAGGGTTTCACAGGTTTGTTTGCCACAGCCTGTGCCCAGGACTGCCCCATGGCACAGGGTCTGCTGTGCCTGGTGGTGCCGTGGAGCTGCCTGTGACCCACTGGAAGCAGGTTCCATGTAGGGCTTTAGTTGTGAAAGAGATGGGATTGCCTGGAGTGGCTGAATGGGGAAGCGGGGCAGACAGCCTGGCAACACGCCCCGTCTGCATCTCCTTTGTGCTCGGTATTCATGTGAGCGCACCAGGCCATGCCTACACCAGAGATGGTGAGGAGGGGAACACTGCCCAGATGCAATCTGATGTACGTGCAGCAGGCTCTGGTGTGCAACACTGGCCCCCCAGCTCAGTCCAAGCAGATTTTGGGCTGTCACGTGTTCAGCAATGCTGTAGCATGTTGTCCCTTTTCAGCAGAAATCAAGCACCTCCTTCGCACCTCTTCTCTCTGTGGCTGTTACCCCGAGGTGGACAGTGGTGGCCCTTGCCCCGCACCCCAGAAGAGCTTTGGTTCCTGGGGGCATCTCATGCTCTGGACTCAGACTGCAGCAGCCTGCCCTAGACAAGCATAGAGATGTAAGGCAGTGACTTTGCCCCAGTGGGGCCTGGGGCAACTGCTCATCTGGCACGAGCCCTGTGAATCCCCAGCTGCCTGCCTTGTGCCCTACTGCCCCTTGGTAGCACACCCTTCCTGAAGGAGGACATGCCAAGGATCCCACCCCCCGTGTCCACAGATATGTCCCTTCCAAAGTGCTCGCAAGGATGAGATGCAGCCCTGGCCCCACTCCTGACAGCCTCCTCCACACGTGTCCCAAGCACCCACTGCATTCTCCCCCCTTGGCTGTGGAATAACTGCTCTCTCTGGTGCAGAGGGTCACTGTGCTGGCTTAGAAGGGCTTCTCCATGTCCAGGAGGGTCCTTGCTCCACTCTGGGAGCCCCAGAATTGCAGAGCTGTGCCCCAAACTGAGCACTAGCAGACAGGCTGAGCAAACCCTGCTGCGCCCTCATACAGCCTGCTGTGTTAGTATGTGCCTGTGAAATCCCTCCCCAGCAGCCAAACTGCACTTGGCTTTCTCTGGTTTATCTGCCTCCCTGCCTCACTCACCGTCCCTTTCCAAAATTACCCTCTCTGTCCCTGTCCCCAGCTCCGGCCCCTTTCCCGGTCCCATTGTCATCCCCACCCCAGCACCATTGCCCTCCCTATCCTGATCATTGCTTTCTTTCCTGTCACCCTCAGGGTCCTCACATCTGTCTCACACCCCAGTCCCACCTCTGTCGCCATCCTGGCATCTCCCTCCCCACCTGCTGGCTACTCCCGCCAATTGCTGTGACTGACTTCCAGGGCTTCTGAGGGAGAGAGATACCTGATTAATCCCAGAGTGATCTGTAATCACATGGCAATAACTACACGAGTCGTGCTTATCTGAATGTGTAATCACAGCAATGAATAATATTCAGGGCTTAGCACCTCACTAATTAGCACAGTGCTAGGAGGGGAGAGGCTGCATCAGCTTTATGCAGCAGGTCTCATCCCTCTCCAGCACCAGGCTCTGCTGTGGGGAGGGCAGTGAGCCTCCTCCTGACAGGACATCAGTGGAGATACTAACTGCCCCATTCCAGAGGTGCCACATGTGCAGCCAGACACCACACATGTCCCCCAGCCTGCTATGGCAGTGGGGGCCCTCATACTCGCCCAGACCGTCCCACCTCATACAGTGACTCCTGCTCTGCCAGGAGATCCCTGGCTCCTGTGCTCTGGGCAGCAGCTGTGCCCAGCTTGTCCCTGTGTGCTCTTGGGGGACGCGGTGGCAGGGCACAATTGTCTGAGCCCAGTGTCCCCTGTGGGGGCTGTGGGATGCCTCCGTGGCATGGGCACACCAGGCTGTGCTGTTCTGTGTCCTGTTAACGCACAGGTGGGCACCCAAGGGAGATGCTCCTGGTTCTGCGGCTAGCAAAGCTGCTGGCTCACATGCCCCTTGTCTGCCTGATGACCTCTCCCAGCCCACAGCAGTGAGGCAGAGGCTTTGGTGCAGCGAGGAGGTGACAAGCACTGGTTATCCTGGCCAAAGCCATCCCTGCAGGAATATCCTGGGTTTCAGGCTCCTGGTATCATCAGCTCCAGGTGGCAGAGATGGTGCCTCCCCAGCCTTGGTGCATTCAGTGCATTCAGTGTCATGGACCCAAAGGGAGCGGGAGGCCCTTCTGCTGTGGCCAAGTGTGACAGAGGAAGGACCTGGGAGTGGAAACCTCTGCCATGCTCCATGCCTATGCCAGCCACAGTCCTTGTTCCAGACAGCCAAGAGGGGCAGGCTGATTGCTGCCTGTGCCAAGACCTTGTGGGGTGCAGTGAACCACCACTGCCTGATAACCTGTCATCAGAGGGGACAGAGACCCTCCAACTCAGCCTGGAGACCTGAGCACTGCCTTCATCCCCACAGACCTGCTGTGAAGTAAGGGATAAGCTGCAGTGGGTCTGAAACTGCTGCCTCCTCTCACCACTCGCAGGCAACCTTCCCAGTGTGTTGTGGCACTGACCCATGCTCTGCTGGCCACCCAGCCCTGCCTTAGCTGGCCCCAGCCACCACAGCCCTAAGGCTGATGTGACAGACCAGGGACATCAGACTGTCCTTGCCAAGTGGAGCAAGGCCTAACATGAACCAGTGATCGGCACCATGAATAGTGAAAGGACATGGTCCAAACAAGCAGTGCCCACAGCTGCATGTGTGCACAGCCTGCAGTGAGCACCATCCCAATGTGTTTCCTGCCTGTGGTGACACTGCCTGTGTGTGTGAGCACAGCCCAGGTGAGCCCTCCCCGTGCACACATGCATGTGGTCTTGCGCGTCCTTGTTCCACCAACAGTGCATCCTACTCTGCAGCATCCTGAGGGCTGAGGTGGGGGCTGTGGAAGTGGCTGATTCTCACACCCTCTGTGGGAAGAGCGTGGGGCAGTGGGGTTGTGGCTCTAGCTGAGCCAGGGCATGAAGGCACAGGGTTGTGCCATGGCCACACCATGCAGGCAGGCAGGCAGAGATGCAGCCTCTGGAAATGTGCAGCATCACCAAATTAAGAGCTTAATTAGCAGACATGTTTCCCTTAAGGAGCTGTCACCTCATTATCATAGAGAATAGTGATTAAGCAGTGGTAAGGGGCAGGTGCTGCCAGCAGAGCCCCAGGGAGGCAGGCAGCGAGCGCTTGTTCCTCTGTCAGGGCAGGGAGCACGTCCAACACTATCTGCTGCCAGCCCTGTATCCCCACTCCATCCCAGCACAGCTCTGCCCTGAACATCTCGCCCTACCCAATTGTCTCCCTCTGAACTCCCCCTTCCCCTTGTCCTGTCACTGCAGGCCCTGGTAAAAAGTCTTTCTCTGTCTTTCTCATAAGCCTCTTTTAGGTATTGGAAGGCTGCAATAAACACTCCCCAGAGCTTTCTTTTCTCCAGGATGGATGCCCCCAACTCTCTTAGTCTGTCCTCATAGGAGAGGTGTTCCAGCCCCCTGATCTTTTCCATGGCCTGCTCTGGACCTGCTCTAACAGGTCCACGCCTTTCTTGTACTGAGACGCCCAGAGCTGGATGCAGTACCCCAGGTGTGGTCCCATGAGAACAGTCTAGAGCGAGAGAATCCCCTCCCACATCCTGCTGCCCTTGACTGTAGCTCTTTGGACATGACCATCCAGCCAATGTCTTATACATATAACAGTCCATCTGTCAAACCCATATCTCTCCAATTTAGCAGAATGTCATGAGGGACAATATCAAAGGTATTACAGAAGTCTGAGTAGATGACATTGTAGCTCATCCTTTGTCAGATAATGCAGTTACTCCTTTGTAAAAGGCCACCAGTTTACTCAGGTGTGATTCACCCTTGGTAAAGCCGTGTTGGCTGTCTCTAATCACCTCCTCATCTTACCTATGTTTCAATACATCTTCCAGGAGGATCTGCTCCATGATCTTACCAGGCACAGAGATGAGGCTGACAGATCAGTCAGTAGTCTTGAGGGTCTTCCTTTTCATCCTTTTTAAAAATGGGTATGATGTTTCCTTTTTTCCAGTCACTGGAGACTTTGCCTGACTAACACGACTTTTCAAATACGATGCAGAGTCAGGTGCAGATGGTGCTTAGGCTGGCTGGTGGCCTGGCTCCAGAAAGCCAGTGTCCCGTGCTACCGATAGAGGACATGGTAACACACCCAGCCTCGGGGTCAGGAGTGACCAAAAGGACTTGGAGCCATCTACAGAAAGACCACAGGCAGGTACCAGGAGTCTGAGCCCTGCCTCAGCCCAGGTTCTGGTATGCACCAGGCAGTGTGGACGCTGCTGTAGAGGCTCACCACCAGCTGCAGGCAGTGCCAGGACAGGGCTCAGTTCCATGTTGGCAGAGAAGGTGACTGTTCTGATCTAGGAGACCAGCATCTGTTTTCCAAGTGGGGACTGCAAACATTTGGCTTGGTGAATCCTGGGACCACACAAAAGGTACGCCTTGGTGCTGGAGATGCTACCCCAGAGAAGATGCAGTTGTTTCTTGCTGTAAAGCTGCTCAGGACTTGCATTCAGGGTTCTTTGCAAGCTGCTACAGAGAATGCTTTGAAAATATGTTTATATGCAAAGTAGGCTCAGAAGGCTGAGCATGTAAGGTGCTGGGCCATGCCCAGTGGGGTGGAATTAAAATCTTCTGTCATGTGAGGTACGCACTGCATGAAGCACCAGGGGAGCTGAGAGTCCCCATAGACTCTGGGCACAGGCAGCCACGGGATGCCATACTCATGGCCCTGCAGTGTTCTTGCACAGTGGGTAAGGTGGGCTGCAGCTCTTGGGAGAATCACAAAGATTGGCATTCAGAGAAAGAGTCAAAATGGTTAGAGAGACATAGAAACCTCTGCCCTGTGGCACAGGGAGCTGTAAGTAAAGCTTTTCATGTCACCTAGATTGCCTGATCCTACGCACAGCATTGTCGACGGTTGCATCCTAGTAAAATAATTCTCAACTCTTGCAATAAAATTTGCTTTGTGTTGAGGGTTACCTGAGGCACATTGCCAAGGCTTCACCTTCCACAGGTAGGTGCTGAGAGCAGCTCACTGCCATCTAGATGGATGCTTGAGAGAGACGGTATTTGCCACACAGCATGATGAGCTGGAGAAGGAGCTGGTAACACATGGCACTGGTACAGCAGGGGCATTTTCAGGAACAAGTGTTAGACAGAGGCTCCTCAGCAGCAGGACTGCAGGTACTGTGTCTAGACCTTGGCACAAGAGGTTACCAGAGTGGGACAATGCTGTCAAAAACCACACACAGGCTATAGGTGGCGGTGATCTGGACTCACCTTCCAGCACAGCACAAGTGGTGAGGGCAGGAAACACGGTGAGATATGAGATTCCTTATATGCGCTGACAACACGGTGGTGCTGCAATGATGTGGTTTTTGAGAAGGCATGGGCTGCAGCCAGTGTCCCAGGACCTCCACCTTTCTCCTCCTCACTGAACGCCTGCACTGTCTGCCCAGGCAGATCACGGATCACAGCCTAAGCCAGGGAGATGCACAGTCAGATACATGTGCTCATCAAAGCCTCTGTGTCAGGAAGCAGAGGGCTGAACATGGGGTGCCCTTAACGGCATGCTCAGAGGCTGCTGCTGGCAGAGCCCAAGGCTTATCTGTGTCAGCGATGAAGATCTGACATTTCAGAGTCCCACAGCAGCTGCTCCTACACCGTGAACTTGGGGAAAAGAGGTAGCTGCACCTTCTGCTGTCATCAAGAGCTGGAAAACACAAGACCTCATCCTGCATTTGTCCACCTTTTAGATCTGCTCTTGGACCACCAGCTTTGTACCAATCACCCATGAATGGCTGGGAAGGGGACAGCGTGGGATCCAGCATGTGGGATATGGCACAGAGATGGAAACCCAGAAAATAAACAGCTTATTCTATGAGCAGCTGGGTTGGACTCAGTGCAGAGGCAGATTGCAGAATGCTGGGTCCAAGCAGACCCCAAATGCAACACAGTCAGTGCTGGTGGGCAAGTGCAAGCGCTGGGCTCTTGCCTTGGGATGGGTGATGTGGGGACAAAGGCTGTACACTGTCTGTCAGTGTCTGGTCTGCTCTGCACTCATGATGGCAGAGGTGGCCCAATGAGGATTGCCAATGCTTGGAGTAGGAGGCAGGAAGGTCAGGAGAGGAGCCTGATGAGCTCGTAGCAAGCTGTCCCTGAACTGGCACGTCCCACCCTGGCTGGGGAGAGCGTCCTGTGCCTGAGGAGCAACGCCATTGTGCTGATCGGGGCTGTCATGAGCCCTGCAGATCAGGATCCAAATCCTGAACTTGGCTTGTTGGTCCATGGGACTTGGAGCCCAGCAGAGACCTGAGGCTTTGCTTGAGGTAGCCAGTGCTGCTGAGAAGCCACACTGCGGTGGTTTGGGTGATGCATCATCTCCACACCGAGCTTTCAGCAGTGTGACACTAACGAAGCTCTGGACATC
This sequence comes from Nycticryphes semicollaris, assembly GCA_013400055.1. NCBI lineage: Eukaryota > Metazoa > Chordata > Aves > Charadriiformes > Rostratulidae > Nycticryphes > Nycticryphes semicollaris. The sequence continues at coordinate 8,077 of VXBJ01003071.1, forward strand.
AAGTTCATCAGGAATCATCCTCACCAAGGGCTGCAGAGAGCAGCAGTGAACCCACAGCTGGAGTGTTGCCCAGTGCACAGGCTTGTGGCCATGCTCTGCCCATGGCATTAGCCCTGTCCCTGCCTGTGCTTAGCTGAAACCAGTTGCTCCTGTCCCTGGAGCCAGTCCCTAATCTCTCAGATTGCCTCAGGAGAAGTGGTGTCACTGTATGGAGAGAGAGGCATTGTGCTGGCATGCAGAATCATAGAAGTTTGGGTTAGGAGGAAACTTTAAAGAGCACCTAGTCCGACCTGCCTGCCCTGGGCAGGGACACCTCCCACCAGAGCAGGTTGCTCAAAGCCTACTCCCACCTGGCCTTGAACCCCTCCAGGGACGGGGCAGCCACAGCTGTGTTCTCACTAACCATCGCCAGAGTGAAAGTCTCTCCTGCAGCTGCCCACGGGGTTCCCTGCCCATGTCCTCGCCTTCCTGGAGGCTGGGTTTGGGTGGAGACTGAAGGAGCTGGCATGATCCCCTCTGTGCTGCCAGGAGTGCTGGCCACGCTGCCGGCCCCATGGCAACTGCCAGCCCAGTCCCTCTGCTTTCCTGCAGAGATCTCCCTCTCGCTGTGCAGTGCAGTGGAGCATGGGAGCAGCCTCCACTGACATGGCCTTCCCACTAAAGAACAGCAACAGAGGGGGCTTCAGCCAGCCTCCCACCTCCCCACCATCCCATGCTGTGCCATGGGCCATTTAATGATGGAAAGAGCAAGTGTGAAGTATGCGGGGCCAAAGGAGGAGGGGGAGCTGAGCTGTGCCGTTGATGCTGGGCCCTGCTGCTCTGTCACTTGCCCTTGCCAGGGCTTGCAGGATCTCAGCAAAGCACAGTAGTCTGGATATGGGGAAGGCAGTTCCCTGCTCCAGATGGAGCCCAGCTCATGCACCGCGTATGAGATTCAGAGACACCACCTGCCTGTGCTTCCCTGCAGTGAGACCCCTACCCTAGGCACTGTGCAGCATCCCCTCATGGAGCCACAGCAGCCACATCTGCTTGATGGTGGGCAGGAAGTGGAGCCACCTCGACACTCCCCAGAGTCCCCTAGGTCTGCCTGGCCCTTTGGTCTTCTGAGCTTCCATGGTCATCATCCAAGCTCCTTCCCTGTGGGCTGTACCCTGAGGGTGAGTGCCTGTGGAGTCTCCTCAGCTGCTTTCCTGGATGTGGTTTCCCAGCCCTGCCCTGGTGTGCCCGGGAGCAAACTCTGCCAGAGCTGGGCAGCTGGGGCTGCCCCCCCTATCTGCCCCTTCCCTGCTTCCCCTGGTCCCCTACACAGTCCCTGCACTTCTCCCGGCTGCCAGACTGGAGGGACCAGATGGGCCCTGCCTCCGCCTGGCTCCACACTCCCGTCTGGGAGACACGGCTTCCTGCTGCTTCCCACTCGCCAGCATTTGCATCACACTTGTTCCCTGACCTTTGGAGAAGGCAATGCAGCCAATGAGCTCCATTCTGCATGCTGAGCCCCTGTGCTCCACAGCACAGTACTTACTTGTCTGCCGTCGCTGCCCCATGGCAGCACCACTAAGCTCCCCCCAGCCCCACTGAGCCTGGCACCTGCTCCTGGGGGCTGGCATGCCCACCTCCCTCAGGAGTGTGTGCACCACCATTGAGAGCCTCCCGATTGGGACTCCCATATCACTGGGGCAGAGCCTGTGTCTATGGGCTGTTTCAGTGGTTCCTCACTGTCTGCACCACCTGTACTGATTGTTGCAGAGACCCCCTAAGCTGGGCACACTTTGGGCTACTCTCCCCTGAGCAAGTTCTCTTCTCCCAGCTATTTCACACTTGGTTGGCCTCCAGGGGAGCTGCCACATCCAGTATCTCAGGAGCTGCCCATATTGAGCTGCCCAGTGCTAGGGCTGCAGTGAGAAGGAGCTCAGGAACAGGCNAGGAATTTCTGCTCCCCCTTCTCCCCTGCCCCCCTTCCCCTGAGGCCCATCCCTCATGGTTTAATTTCTCCCTGTGCTGTGCAGCCAGGCTCTGCTTGCTGGAACTCCATCAGGACCCATTTATGTGTCATTTTGCCCAGAAGGGATTCCCAGGGCTGCGAGCCCCGTGCTCATCCCACTTCGTTGAATCTAGGGTCCGGTCCCATGCCCATGACCCCAGGGCCTGTTTCTCTCCTGTGCATCTGGGACTTGTTCCTGATGTTGTGGGGCTGCACAGCATGTCACAGCTCTGAACTGCTGGTGTGAGTGCTTCAGTGCCTAGAAAATACCCGGAGTCATGGATCTGAGGGAACATGTCAGCTTTATAGGAACAGTGCATTCTCAGCTCTCCAGGCCTGTGAAGGAAATCCGGGAAGTTTGCCTCCATCAGCTAAAGAGTATCCAAAGAATTGCAACTAAACATCTCATGGTCAAAACCAGGCCAAAGGCACAGACAAAGCCTGGACACTGTTTCCCAGCCTCTGAGGTGGCAACACTCATCTGGAAAGTAGTAGGAAGACATCCCTTAGTGGCTGCAGCTCCCCTTGGAGGGTGGAGGAGGGACTTGTAGGAGCAATGGCCAGTGGAGATTGCAGGGGATGCTGAAAAGCTGCCCCATGGATGAGGAAAAGAGCCTTACAAGCTCCTGCAGCCAGCTGAGTGGATCTGCCTCTCCAGTGGCTTGCCTGAGTCGGGTGTGACTATTGTGGGATAAGTCCAGCTGCTCAAAAGTGGGCCCGTGGTCAGGCAGGGACAGAGCCCAGGATGAGGCAGCAGTCTCTTCCTGGTGGGGACACGGGACTCAGGAGAGCTGGCACCTGGGTCCCTGCAGCTGCCGGACACAGGTCTCTGTGCGGCGCAGGCTGTCAAGGGCACGCCTGACCTCCTTTCAGCTGAGGCCACTTTGACACGCATCTCTGTGGTGCACTGTGGCTGCTGTGGCATGCACAGAGACCACTGAGCAGAGCAGGGCCAGGGGCATGCCAGGCTGGGCAGCCAGGGACATGGGGACACAGCAGGGAGGGCATGGGGCAGGAGGGGGGTGTCAGGGCAGAGTCCCTCCTCCTGCCAGAGCCGTGCCAAGTGTGCTGCTGCGGGGTGATGTGCTGCTGTGCCCTGGTCCCCTGTGCCCTGTCCCTGCCTGCCCAGGGAAGACTGTGTGCCCCAGCAAGTGCCCCGGGGCCAGGGTGCTGTCTGTTCATTCATCTGTCTGTCCTTCTGGTACTGTCATGGGCAGTGCTGCCTTTCCGCTCTCCGCTCTTGGCCCTGCGCTGAGGTTTCCTCCCGGCCAGCAGTGCTCCCACAGGAAGGGAGAATCTCTGCTCTGGCAAGGTGTTTCCTGGCTTTCCAGATAGGATGCAGAGGCACATCCTGACCCCCGCGGATGTGCACAGACCCCAGAGCTGTGCATGACACAGACCCCTTGTGATGCTCGGCACCCCGCTGCACCCCAAACGCACGCAGCCGTGTGTGTGTACACAGGACCCCGCGGCCAGGCCCAGGACGTCCGTGCGTCCCCGGCGGCTGCCTGGGCCCGTCTGCCCGCAGGACGAAGGGCGCAGAGGGGGGCGGTAGCCTGGCGGGGACAGGGGTGTCCCCTTCCTGGCAGGAAAGGGGCTGAGCTGGCGGCCGCGGGTTGTTTCCTGTAGGCTCCAGCTCCGCGGGCGCCAGGAGCCAGAGCAGCCTGTGCGGGAACACGCGGGTCCGTGCCAGGTAATGGCAACGGGGCTGGGCTGTGGGGCCCGACTGCCCCCGAGCAGTGTGGGGCTGGGGCTGCTCTGCTCCCTGCGGGGGCCATAGGGCTGGGACAGCCCCGGGGAGGGCAGCCCGGTCCCCCCCTTTTTGGGGCCAGCAGGCGACTCCGGTACCTCGCCCTGGGCTCAGCGCGGTGGGCTGGCCCCGGCTCTTTGCAGCGGACTCAGTGGGGCTGGGCTGGCAGCACAGGGCTGGCCCACGGGCTTTGGCGGCGGCTGAGGACAGTTCAGGCTACGCCGTGGGGCTGCGCCGGGACTGGGCCGTGGGGCAGGGCCGTGGCCGTGGCGGTGCCGGATCCCAGGGCGAGGGTCCCCGCCCTGCTCGCGGGACGCCCGGCTGTCACGGCCCGGCCCCGGGGTCATTGGGTGCCCCGGGCAGGGCTGGGCTGCCTCCCGCCCGCCCGCTCTCCCCGGGGCCGTCGGGGCCGGAGCCGCCGTCGGGGAAAGGCCGA